>RJWJ010014571.1:0-37679 GCA_004363605.1 Indri indri | reverse complement strand
GCACGTGCGAATGCGGGAAGAATCGCCTCAGTTCCCTTGTACCTTTTTCATTCTGTGTTCAAGTTATCAGACATTCCAGAAAAGAGTTCTCAAGATCATTTATCATTTTTACTTTCCCTCATAATGGCCACAAGATATACAAAACTAGCCAGGGTACCTCTGTGGACCACATGTGGTGTGTCCCTGAGGGAGAGCGAGGGGACGTAAACAGCCCCTGGTGTCATTGTCCTTGCCGCCACATAGATTAAAACCTGCAAGAAGTTAGAGAGCAAGAAAAGTTTGGGTTTCCCCTGCGCGCCCCCACACGCCGTCGCCCGCACCGCTGCGTGGACACGGGTAGCGTGGGGGAGGCGGGTGGCGGGAATACAGGCCTGACCTGGACTGACCAGGACCCTACAACCACGGCACTGGAATCCTGCGCGAGTCAAGTTACTCTGACGCTCAGTTTCCTCATCAGAAAATGGGGGTTAAAAAAATAAAGGACTCAGTGAGTCCTGAGGACTAAAACGACATACAAATCACCCAGCACGGTGCCTGGCACGGGTAGGTGCTCCGCAAACACGAGTGCCCTCCCCCGCTTCCTGGTTTCTAGGCTCGTGAAGCCAGCTCCGCCATCACTGCCAGGAACTCAGCTCTCCGCCCGAGACTCGCCCCGCCTTCCTCCTTCCTCCACCCCTGCGCCTGAGTGCTGAGAAGATGAAGTGAGAGCACAGGCCCTGCTGGCACACCTCCGCGTGCTCTCCCACAAAGCCCAGCTCGGGTCTGTGTCCCCGAAGCCCTCGGCACAACGCCGGTCACACAGTGGCAGCAGCGCCCGCCCCCACCGCGCCCCCCCACCCCTGGGAAGCGCTGATTACATAAAACTGTCAGACGGATTCATCGTCTCCTTTTCTTTAATTTCTACAGCACGGCAGAGTTTGGTGTGAGTACACATCACTGCATAAGATTCTCCTAAATACTAGATTTATAGATCAGTTGTCATTTATCGAGTTTGAAACTCCACAAATAGAAAGTGGTATGACATTTCTCCTGTAAGTTCCAAAAGCAGATCAGCACATCAACAGAAATGCAAATAAATCACGTATCTGTATATCCGTTTTTGCTAGATAGACTAAATCTCTCTAACCTGATTCAAAGTCAGGTTTAACTCTGCGTTTGTTGATTTCTGAAGAAAATGGTGCGAACACCTTGCAATGGGGCTGACCTACGTGTTCATGTTCAGTTACTTCATTAAACTGCATTTTCTCGATGTTCTCACACAGTAAACACCTACAGTGATCTTTCCAAATTCTGGCTGCAGAGATGTCTCTAGTTTCCAGCTCATTTATTTTGAGTGCCTCCGTTCACAGCATAAAATGAAGATTCTGAGGCCAAAGGGGAATGCAGGGAAGATAAACCTGAAAACCTTCCAAACATTTCAAAACTCATACTTCCCTCAGACAGCAAAAAAGGATATTTGTCGTCCTGGCTTGTCCCCAGACCTTCGGTGAAGGGGGTGGAAGCGGTTCCGGGCTGGCCTCTCCACCAGCCCGTGGTGGCGGGTTCCCCGGACGTTATCAGCTTGATGAAATGACGGCTGCAGAGAGAAGGTTAGAAGAGTTGGCTTCCGACCATGAAGTTACCACTCACCCTCAAGAACAACTGATAACAGCAACAGATGAAAGGACTGATTTTGTAATTTTACTATCGTGTATTAGTGTGCCTTGGGTCAAGGTCAATAAAATAATGCAGCACATGGAGCTGTTTCTATGTAATAATCACAGAATAATTTTAAAATAGTCTTCAGTGTGTTAAGAGGAAAGCTGAAAGAATGACACGATAAAAGTCGTCACAGTTAGGAGGTGGGGAATCAGGGGGACTATGGATTCATCCAACATCTCAGAAACTAGAACGTACGCTTGAAATGTAAGAGAGAGGTATTTCAGATAGAAATAAACTAGCAAGCCATGAGATATCTATTTTCTGCAGTCTTTTACATGTTTTTACAGAATTCACAATGTTTTAAAGTTCAGATTTGAGGCTTCTAGGGAAAAATGAGAACATCTTGGCCACTCTGGCCCCACAGTCCCACACGGCAGTGACACGCCGAAGCCGAGGGTGGCTCTCCCGGTACTGGGACATCCACTCTCGTATTTTCAGTCCTTATACCCAGACCACTTCTCTGACTCAGATGTTAGACGTTTGAGTTTGACCCTGAATTAAGGAGGAAAAAAGGAATAATACCTAAATACAAGTGGAACATGCAACTCATTATTCCCCAAATGGCACAAATGAAAATATAAACAGATTCAAGATAAATTCATGGTCAATAAATCCAAAACCCTTTCTTAAGAGACGCTTGGGGTACATTCTTAACATTTTTGAGATTGGCATCATAAAGGGCAACCTTTTTGGTTGTCAAAAACCAAATCCTAGGCTAGACCATTAAATCTCACACAATGGCGCAATGTATATATGTTACACGATAGATGTCTTTGTCAAACATGTGAAAACAGACTTTCTCCTGCCCAGCTTTAGTAAGGTATAACCGACAAATAAAAATGGTATACATTTGCAGTGTACAATGTGATGTTTTGATATATATACACACACATATATAGTGAAATGATTAAATCAAGCTAATTAACATATCACCTTAACATTTATAATTTAAAACAGTTTCTTTTACATAAATTGAATCACATATAATAAAACAGGTAGCTTACTATGAAAGGAATTCTATGACAGATTATGTTTTTATAGAGGAGCTTCTTTTAGCTAAGAACTAACTTTTCTTTGTTAAACATGTATTTCTTCAGACTGGATTTGAGAATTACTCCTATTTCTCCTAAGCAGACTAATATTAATAAAATGTCTGGGTTAATTTAGTTTACCAGTTCCAATCTGTTTTTATACTCCAAATCTATGAACTCACAAAATAAAGAGATCTTAGTGAGGAACAGCTTCGGGGCTGGAAGAGAAATATCCACTATGACATAGGTAAGCTGGATTTGATCTCAGACAATAGAGCTTACATACTCTTCTAGAGAATAATAAACTGAAGTACCGAAAAAATAATGGGACAAACGGACATCAGTTGCTTCCTGGCATGAGGCAAGAGGACACAGCGTCTCTTATCTTACACAGTAGTGACTCTTCCAAAGACGCATAACCTGAGTGAGAATGCAGAACTTCCCAGTAAACCCAAATTGTCAAAGTGAGGGACATTCTGCAGAACAACTGGCCTGTCCTCTCCCAAGATCTCCATCATAAAAGATCAAAAAAAGACAAAAACCTGAGGAAATATCCAGATTTAAGGAGATGAGGGTGAGATGGCATGCTGTAAATAATACTGGCATAGTCAGACAATTTTGAATAGCATCTATAGATTAGATAATATTGTATCAATTTTTAAATTTCCTTAATTCGATCACTGTAGTGCGGTTCTGGTTATGTAAGGGAATTCCTAGTCCTTCAGAGGCACAGAAAATAAGTAAACATAATGTACGTGCACACACATATTAAGAGAAGGAAAGAAAAAGAAAATGGGGCAAAATGCTAACAATTAGTGAATTTGGGTGAAGGGTATGTACAAATTCATGGTTCCATTCTTGCAAGGTTTGAAATTTTTTCAAAATAGAGTTTAAAAGTCTAAAATCTGACAATAAAGGCACAGATCTTGATGCAGGGCTCTTACACTTCTCATCCCTAAAATCTGAATGACTTCGAAATTAAATGTACATTTCAAGAACATCTAAAAATTACAATTACTCTTGTCACTTTTTAAATTATTAAAAGTTTACCTTGAAAAAATAACTACATTATTGGTTGGGGCAAATGATACATAACCTTTAGTCTGTTCTTCCATGTAAAATCCAACCTTCTATAAGGCTAGTTTTGCGGGACCCCAGTCATACCTGTGATGTGAGCTAACTGGTTAATGATTTTTTACTATGTTCACATGTAATATTTCAGAAAATATGACTTAAATAAAACTGTGTCTAAATAAAAACAAACCCCTACTATAAATAAATGCACGGAAATACCTTTGTCAATCACGAGGATGCATGCCCACAGCACGTTTTGTTATCAGAAACCTGATTATACAAGACAGAAATGATTTTAAGCGAAAGATAACTTTGTTCCAAGATAAAAGAAAAAGGAGGATTCTCTGTTAATATCATCATATACTTACTACGATAATGTTAAATGTACTTGAAAACAAAATTTCCATCTAGGAGCACAGTTATTGCCAGATTGGGCACCCAGAGGCCAGTCTACACGGTGGGGCTAAGGGTCTTTGGAAGGGACTCCCAAAAGCAGAAAGCTCTTGAAACGCCTTCTAGACTTCCCATTACATTTATATTTTCTATTTACAGCTGCCTCTTGCATTTACCCCTGCTGGCCCAAATCCTGTAGTACCGCTTGCACTCAGTTTTAGGGGATACTCTCTGTTAACATTTGATATTTTCTTCTCTTCCTCACCGTGGCCCAACCTCAGCTCTCTGTGCAGTATCTGATCTGAATCCAAACTATACTTGGCTTTAGCCTTCTCAACTCACAGGAACCTGCCTTGCTCATCAAGTGAGTTAGAGCACTTGTTTAGACAGGGAAGCTGGGGACCGAAGGAGGTTTTAGAATGAAGAAGCCTGTCAAACACTGTGGTGTTTGATAGTTGGCCTAAGTCTCTGCGTCCCAAAAAAGCTAGTGACAAACAGATCCCTGATTCTCCCATTCCCATCAACTTCCAATCTCTTGCTTGCTAAGAGCTAAAATTCTGTTATTTAAAAATGTATTTATTAAGTCAACTTTAAAACATAAAAAGAAATAAAACTCTGCTACCCTGAAGGCCAAGTACTTCATTTTTTCTGTTCCTTTTCGACTTTTATCCACATATAGTTCTTACACCATGTACCCTGTTGTACCCACAGAGGACACACAGTATTTTTAACATCCCACATTGCCATTCAGAGAACATGATTTGGAGTCAGAGAAACAGTTCAAATTCAGGATCTTCTACTTACTATTTAATATATACGTGCAACGAGTTACTTCATCTTCCTTGTCTACAAACTAGAAATGATGATGATGGTAACTTCCTCACAGGCTTGTTATGAAAATGAAATGAGGTTACCCGTGTGAGAGCTGCCTCGTCCCGGGGACACCTGGGCATTAGGAAGGAGGACGGATGTCAGGAGGTGGGACACTGGGAAGCATCTCGAAGGCAGGGCTGCCCTGTACAGTCCGTTTGCGGTCAGGAAGAGCATCACTGTTAGGGGCTTCCCCAGCATTTTGAGCCTCTCATAGTCCCCCGCAAGGGGCCTAGGTCTCAATTAGGCACCATCTGCTGCCCGTGCCATGTCCCCTGTGACAGGTGCAGCCCAGGATCGATGGCTGGAAAAGAGTCGACTGGGCCGTGTGACTTGCTTTGCCAGTGGTTTATGAGCAGATGGGATACACGTCTTGTCCAACCAGAAACTCTCAGACTCTCTTCCTTCTGCCATGAGAATACCACATCCCAAATAGGGGATGCTCCCTCAGCTTCGGCTGCAGAAGAAGAAGATACATGGAGGAGAGCCACAGTAGGTATTCTAGTGTCACTGACGTATGAGTGAAAAGTAAATGTTTGTTGAAAGTCCCAGAGTTTTTGGATTGTTACTATGGCAAAGCTAGCTAACAGGTAGTGAGACTGCAATGAGATGAAGAATCTCATTTTTCTTGAAGAGCAACAAGGGAGGTATAAAGTCAAAAGAACCATAAATTGGTACCTACATGTTTTAAGGAAGGCCTTGGATTCAGGCTCTGAAAAGCATTAACTTGATTCAGAACAGGGAACCCAGACACCAAATGAGGAAGGGAGGGCTTCTGAGCCTCACATACCAAAGCTACCCATAGGTGGACCAGGAAGGGGGTTGACATGGCTAACGTTGATGGCAGAACGCTTTCTGAAATGAAACAGGACATGTGAATCCTCTACAAGAGGCAGAGTTGTGGATTTCCAGACAGAGGTCTAGAGCTAATGGCAGACAGCATCGTACTCTCAGAGCACTTCCCCAAGGGATCCAGATCTCGGTTAGGCATCTTCATGTATAGGTGCCCATGTACATGTCACGACACACATGTGCCCACATCATACCACGTCTGAAAGCTGCCGCCAGGGATGAATGGCTGAAAAGTTGCAACTAGGTTTCCTCGCCTTTCCAGGGGGCAGGGGGCAGTGGAACCACTTCCTCTAATTTAGACACTATTGATCTGTCAATGTGACCTACCTTCATTTGCATTAACTCTTTTAGTAGAGGTACCGCATTGCTGGCATATCGTTAAGTTTGTGGTCAGTTAGAAAGCCCAGATCTTTCTCACTTGACTGCTAAACCACAGGCAGATTCCTACTAAGCCCATGTTTAGTCAGGAAACGAGGTGCAGTTTGAGAGCGGGAGAGTTGTTTGTTGTCAACTCAGGGAGATTATCATTATTAAAGGATATGTGCTTCAGTGTATGCTTTATGTGTGAACAACCAAGACACACTTTTTTCTTCTGCGGCAAAATAGAAAATCCTAGCTTATAGTTGTATTTCCATGCACCGTTATTAAAAACAGGAAAAATGTAATCTGCAAATACCTTCAAGTGAAATATGGGTTTCTAAATGCTAATAGGATGACCAAATACAGTTTTGTGTATAAGAAGTTCTACCGTATTTTAAAAAATATATCAAAACATGCACAAGAGCAGGATTAAGCATATAAATGGTTCCTTTGAGAAGTTGTGATCCAGAATACCATAATCTCAGCATCTTTACAAAGGGGTGCCCAGTCATATTCTCAAACAGAAGGAATCCCACGTAAGACAATTCTCAAGAGCTTCGTTTATAGACATCATGATGACTAGTAAACAAGAAAAAAATTATAAAACTCCTGCAAGGGCAACAGATATCTTTCTGGAATATCACTGTCAATACTAGAAATGTGTGCTGGCATGAAGCTTCGACATTACAGAGAAACCGCACTGGAGTGTGCTGTCATCATTATTCTATGCTATGAGGACAGTGTGCAAGCCTGACCAGGGGTCATTTTTGTGGCTACTTCAACCATCTCAGCAGCAAACCAGGAAGCAAAGGAAGCCTCTAAAGCAGTGGTCCTCAACCTTTTTGGCACCAGGGACCAATTTCATGGAAGACAATTTTCCACAGACTGGGGGGAAGGGGGAATGGTTTCAGGATGATGCACTTCATTTCTATTATTATTACATTGCAATATAATGACATAATTATACAACTCACTATAATGCAGGATCTAACGCTGCCGCCGATCTGACAGGAGGCGGAGCTCAGGTGGTGACTCGAGTGCGCGAGTGATGGGGAGTGGCCGTAAACACAGGTGAAGCTTCGCTCACTTGCCCACCGCTCGCCTCCTGCTGTGTGGCCTGGTTCCTAGCAGGCCGTGGACCAGTACCAGTCCGTGGCCCCGGGGTTGGGGACTGCAGCTCCAAACAACAAAAACAAGTAAGAACCCTGGAGGACAGTGCTCAGAAGGGAGCCCCTCTCCAGGTTCCCCACTACACCTCACCTAAGCCTAATAAACTGGTCACCTCATTTTCCAGCCCACAGCAGGTGAGGATGTGGTGCGGATGAGCAAAGGAAGGGGACAAGGGCTGCTGGCTTGTCGGGGTGAGCTACAAGCAAAAGCAAGAAGAACCGCTGCCCACAACAGAATTCCGTTCTTTCCTCCTACAGATGAGAAACCAAGATCCAGGGAGATGAAGTGATTTTTCTCAAGGCCAGACACCTAGTGTGTAGCAGCCCGGAAATCTGAAACTCAGCATCCTGACCTCATCTGATGTTCTCTTCACCTTGCCGCTTTGCCTCCTTTGCTAAATAACCTACATAACATCAATCACTTTTGAGATTTTAAGTAGATTTTTGCTCACATATTCAAAGGAAAGTAAAAAGATTTTAAGAAAATTTCCATATAAATTTTATTAGGTTCTTGTAAATCTACCAAAGATCTAAGATTCAATCAAGATAATCACCCCAAGACATCTGACAATGTCATAGTGTAATAGCACACCACAACTTGATATTGGATCCAGCAGTCTCATTTGAGATAGATATCTAACTTAATATTTTATAAATGGTTAGCCAAAAGTCCCAAAGCTATTTATTGACCAAACCATACTTCCTCCTATAGAATTAAAATGCTATGTCCATCATTCTAAATTTCTGTATATTCTTGGGTTTGCATCTGTTTCCACCTCTCCAATAGAGCTTAAGTAGGATAGGAGGCTGCTTGAAAGTTTAGCTGGTAGGAAGGGCACTATTAATAGACAGAGTAGTTAATGCTTGGCCCTCAGGGCATATATTTAGCTCTACAGACCTCCAGCTTGCCCGCGATGCTGTTTTGTTTTTCTGTAGTTTGCTTCTTTAGTTCTTGGTAAATGTGTGAAAAACAGTCCCCAGTACCGAATGAATTTCTGTTGGTGAAGAATGGAGACTTAACAAGCTTAGGAAGTAGGGCAGGTTCCTTGAGCTTGCAGGGCTTTTTATTTATATACAGGCTATAGTTAGTGAAAGATGTTATAGGCTCCCTCTTTTTAAAAAAGGCAAGTCTAAATAACAAAAGAACAAAGCTGGCTCCTGGGAACCCAGCCGGGATCATTCCAGCCACACAGCGCCTCCTCCGGTTCTCCAGACAAGGGGAGGTCGTCTTGAAGACCTGCCCACCACAAAGAGGATGCTATTAATTCACTGCCTTGAGGTTAAATGGACCATTTTAATTCTACCTTGTAAACTGAGCAGAATAAAAGAGGATTTCATACTTGGTTAAAGACTCTATTATACCACCATCTAAAAAGAAAAACTTGGAGAGAAGTTCAAAATACGTTACCAATCTCCAGGGTCAGCCCGGCCAGCCCCCACCAGCCTCCCCGACTGCAGTCCCTCTCGCTCTTGCCTTGCCCTCTGCCGCCTAGAGCCAGCAGTAGCTGGTGCTCACAGTGCCAGCAGGCGGGGTCTTCAGTTCTCAAAGCTCCCGCGAGGCTCCTAGCTGTTCTGGGACAAAGTAAGGCTTTCCCCTCAGCAGTCTGCCAGGACTAACTACACTATCTTTGGGGCTCCTCCACGGTCCCCAACCATTTGGGGGACAATTTTGAAGACAATTCTTCCACAGACCCGGGGATGCAGAGCTCAGGCAGTGATGCATGATCCGGTTCCTAACAGGCCACAGACTGGTACCGGGCTGAGGCCCCGGGGGCCGGGGACTGCAGGGCTAGCCTATTCCAGTCTTGCAGGGGTTATCAGACTCTTAGAACCCTGGAACCACCTGGATGGGTAGTTTATTTTTGTCTTTCTTTTTTTAAAACATGGAGGCTATGCTTTTTTTGACCAAGTGAACTTGGGATGCAATCTTCGCCAAAGGACCAAACAAGTCCTGTTGTGAAAAATGAAAAGAAGCAATGAAAAGCAGAATGGACCAGAGAGAGTGCCAGCACCCAGTCTGTCACCATATCTGTGTCCCTTGCGTTGGCCCCTGCCTAGCCCTCATTTTTAAATGAAAGATAAAAGGGAAGTAAATTTAATAAGATAAACTAAACTAAAAGATTGCTACAGAAAATGACAGAGATAAAACAGTTGTTTGGTTATTTTTTAAAGCAGCTAAGGTCAAAATCAGACCAATGGAAATGATCACAGAAGGCCACGAAAAATCATCTGTCAAAATGAGAAACAACAAAGCTTGAAACATGCCCAGAGTGAGGGGTCTAGAGTTCTCGCTGGGGCTCCTGTTTAAGATGGTGTGGAGGAGAAAAGGTCGCTGTCGCAGGCAGCCTCCCATCTGGAGACTCGGATGCCGTCCCGACCCTGACTGCGCAGGCTGTAGGTGGTGAGGCCTCGGACCCTGCCCCCCGCGTCTTCCCTCCGGCACCCACACGGTGTCTGCCACACACTGGGTTCCAACACATGCTTGGTGAGTTATATGATGTTTCTAAACATTTAGGCTCCAATGTGGAGTGTGTGCCCCCAGGGGCTGTACAGGATGAATACAGGGTTTGGGGAAAACATTACAAGTTCTGTTTCCACTTGCTTTTCTATTTTTTATGTACTTAATATAACAGTAGAATGGTACATGTAGACAATTTATAAACAGAGAACGTATCCAAATTGGGAATAGAAAACTCTTTTTACTAGTAGGATACATGATCAAAAAGTTTATATGGCAAAATATTGATAATTTTTATTATAAAACTGGTGATGGCTACACAGGAGCTTCTTATTCTACTTTTCTCTACAGCCACAAATTTCCGTAATAAAATGAAGAGTTTCAACTTCAAATCCTCAGGGATAGCCGTGGGCATGGCACACAGACCCAAGCCCCTAAGGGCATTTTACCGCCTTTCCAGGGAGTGCCACCCGAGCCCCACAGAAGTAGAAGTTGCAAACTGCCTGCTCCCATCCCCACGCCCTGCCCGGCGTGATGTCGGTGGTGAAGGGCCTTCAGTCGAGTATAGTCCCCCTGTTCAGCTTCAATGCTACCATGACAAAGACTGGAGAAATTCCTTCTGGGTAAACTGGGACTGCCCGCTGATCTCCTGCAGAGGAAGACGATTTGCTTCTCATGGGGTGGGAAGGACTACAGAAGGGAAGAACTGGTTTTTTGACAGACTAAGCCTCGAGCAGGGACAGGGCCGGCTGGCCGACAGAGGAAGGCCAAAGGCGCCCTTGGAGGCTAGAAAGGTCAGGCAGGGACTTCAGGTCAAGCAGGGAAGGGGTCAACACACCCAAGGCTCGCTTCATCCCCTCCACCTCTTCCCGCCTTAGGAAATGGATGCGAGAGACAGCTGTGCCCGCCTGCCTGGTCCCACCGCCCCGCCCCACGGCTCTCCATCACACCAGATTCCCCTCTGGGATCAGACTGGGTAAAACACTTCACCGAGTTGAGGGGAGATCTGTAATGTGGAATTAAAAGAGAAAAACTAAGGTGGGGCGGATGAAACGAGTGGCAAAACGCTGAAATCACTGAAACTGGCGATGAGTATATGGGGTTCTTTATTCTACTCTCTACTTTTGGGTATATTTTCGATTTCCAAATAAAAAGTTTAATTTATTAATTAAAATTATGACAGTATAATAAATTAAGGGTGCTTTTATCAGCCCCAACCCAATAACTTCTATACACATGCCAAAAAAAAAAAAAAAAAAAGAGAGAGATGGAGGTCAATGTTTCTACCATACAGCCAGCAAACAAAACAACTTTTTCTCACACTACTGATGACTTTAAAGGACAACATAAGTGTACACTTTCACAGAGGAGTGAGAAAAGTAGATGAGAAAATGTCTGGAAAGAATAAAATAATCTGAAATATTTAGTTAAATATAACAGCACATGGTAATTCTAAATAAAGCATATTGAGTTAAAAAAAACTTACATCCTGTTTTTTGATTTAAAAGAGCATAGGGTACTTTTCCCATCGGGCTACTTGCTCATGAGAAGGCACACACAGTGTGTCCTGCTCTGCCTGGACTCACAAGCCTTGACAAGAGTTTCATTCCTATGAAGTTCCGGGTCAGCCGAGCCAACCAGGCAGCATCCTCACCCACGGCCGTGTAGCCACTGCCAGCCCCTCTGAAGATGGGACGGACGACTTTCCCAGGCAGGCAGCTCCTTTTTCACACAGCCATGCTTCTGGTATGTTCTGCCTTAGGCTGAGCTGTAAAATGTTCTCAAAGCATTCACCATGTCTTGGGGAAATGCCCAGATGAAAGGTTGCTAAAAATTCACCATGGTAAGATCGTTAATCTCCATGAAGAACCAATCTACCATAAGTAGAAGGATTGGTCCATGGGACCAGATTCCACATGTAATTTGAGTTAAAACTGCAACTGAATCTGCTTGTTTGCTTGGGGACGATACGTTACGGTGGTTTGGCATTCCTTTTGTCAAACAGAAAAACCAGCAGGGCTGACACCAAGGAAGCCTTTTCTTCCTATCTTCAAGTTCCCACTTCCACCTGCAGACAGGGGAGGGAAAACTCACCGCTCCGGTGCGCCTGAGGAATAAAGCTAACGGTCTGATCCTCCGCTGGCTCCGAGCTTCGGCTCTGCACCAGCGGGACCCAGGCTCAGTGACTGACCAGCTTCCTCGGTCTCCAGAATGATACATACAGTTCAGCTGAGCACTTTAATCGGTGACATTGAAACTCAGATTGGGCACCATTAACACAGTCCTAACTAAATGTATTTCTCAAATTAGGGCATTTACTTTACTCGGTACCTTAACAAATAGATAAGGAGAAATAATCATTAGTGAATCTGATTACTTTTGTAGGTTTTCAAAGTTTTGAGGTGGCTTTTTGTGTTTCCTCTGATGCTCCTTAGTGGAGATGTGCAATGCGCACGCAACATGAAACCAGAGATAAAACTAGATTAAAGCTAAAGTATGTTTAATCAGTGCAATCATTCAGATATTTGCTCTAAAGCCACAATGAAACTTAACTGAGAAATGCTAAAGATTTTTTTTTTATTTCTTGTGTATTTTAGTTCTGTTTGCTCTTGGGGAAAATTTTGAGATTTTGCAGTTTCTAGAAATAATTTATAATGGTAATGGGGAGACTGAAAGTTGCAGGATTGTCACTGGGATGTGCCACAGCTGGGAAGGGGAGAGCCGGTATGAGGCTTTCGCCTGGGTCAGGATAGTGACTGCTCCCTTTCTCCTTTCCTCCCCGCAAGCCAGCCTTATAGCCCACTTGCTCAAGCTGTAAGAGATAGGCCCAGGATGTTCCAGGCCACAGTCCTCTTCTCTGACCCAAGATCCAGGACTGTCTACTCCCCTAAGGCTGCTGGTCCCCAGGGGAAGAGTGGAGCACAGTCGTCCTCAGTATCCCTGGGGGACTGGTTCCCAGACCTCTTCAAGATAACAAAATCCAAGGATGCGCAAGTCCCTGACACGGAAGGGTACAGTATTTGCATATAACCTATGCATATCCTCCCTTACACTTTAAATCATCTCCAAATTACTTATAATACTGACTACAATATAAATGTTATGTCAACAGTTGTTATACTGTTTAGGGAATAATGACAAGGAAAAAAATTTGTTCATGTTCAGTCCAGACATATTTTTTCTCCAAACATTTTCAGTCGGCAATTGGTTGAATCCACAGATACGAAACTCACAGGTACAAAGGGCCAATTGTGTAGGCAAAGATCCATGTGGGAATAAAGCAAGAGTTAGTGTCTCAGTTGTTCTTAGACACAGAAGAACAGACAGATCACAGACACCTAGAGCCATTAGGAACTAAGAAAATTTAGGCCCGGCTAGAATCATCACTTTTAAAGATAACCAACCACCTTAGATCAAATTATTTGAATAAGTAATATATTTATGTTCTTAACAAATAAAAAATACGGACAGTGACAAGGCAACCTCCAACCCTTGTTCCCCTTCCACCCAGTTCCCACCTCCCGGTGGGTGACCAGGTCACTGGCTTCTTCTGAATCCTTCCAAATAGTGATTATGCGCATGCCGCAAATATGAGTATCTACGACTTCTGCTCCTCCTTTTCCACACAAATGGCAGCATACTAATACACTGTCTGTACCTGGCTCTTTAAACTTAATCTTCAACTAAATCTCTAAACCTGATCCCAATTTCTTAGAAGTTCCGTCTCTAAATAGCCAAACGAAAACATTAGAAAACTCAACAAAATTAAAAGTCAAAACTGTCAGGGAACAAATACCAACACTATAATTGGATTACTGTCTTCCAGACAGATCACATTGGCCAATTTCTCTAAGCCCTTATATCCTTCTCAAGATTACGGGGTCCTCAAAGAACAGGATCACAAACCACTCCCTCCTCTGTCTACTGGCTCTTTCCATCTGCATTTAAACAAGGCCCGGCCTGCCCGGTGTGGAGCTGGGGGGAGGTAATAGAAATATGACTTGATAACGTGACGCATCATCCTTCTCCTCCGTACCCCTGCGCCTCTCTCTGCAGCCGAGCTTAGTGAGGAAGGCAGTGCCTCAGCTCTCGCTCAGTCCGCAGCACCTTGCCCCTCTAAGCCACTGAAATGTCCCAAGAGATAACTACTAAATCCAAATGGACTTGTCCAGCTCTTGAGGTACTTGACCTCTTGGAAGCATCTGAAATTACTGACAACTTTCTCTCTTTTGAAAACATTCTTCTCCTGGCTCCTGTGACTCTATGCTCTCCCATTTTTCTCCTACCTCTCTGAGTGCTTATTTGCAGTCTTCTGTGCAGACTCCTGAACTTCCTGAACATCGTGTAATGCTGGGGTTCAAGGCTATTTCCAGCCCAGAGCTCTCTCGGCACCCCCAACAACTCTTCCAGGACCGCCTGCAGGCACTTCACGCTCAACATGTTTAGAAGAGAAGGCATCTTCCTCCCAAACCAGCTCTATTTTGTATGTTTCAAATCTCGAGGAATGGTGACAGCCAAGTGCCTATCACATCAAGTCTGGGGTCATCCTTGAGTGCTTCCTCCCCAATCCCTGCCCATCCCCGTCATCACTGAGCCTGGTCATTCTGACCTTCTAAACAACACCTCTCAGCCCACTACTAACCTCAACCCCGCACCTACCCTTTCTCCCCTGGAGCAGTGCAACAACCCTCTAATAGGTCTTTTTGTCTCTAATCTTGTTTCCTCCAACCTAGTTCCACACTGCAGTCAGAGTAATCTTCCTAAAACACAAATCTGATCACATCAGATTTGCTGCATAAAACCCATTAATGAAAGGATTTTTTAAAAAGATGCTAACGAGCCAATTTTAAAGTTCATCTGAAAAAATAAACATGTAAGAATTGCCTGGAAAATCACTGAAAAGCAGAACGAAAGTGAACTAATCCTGCCAGATTTTTAAAATGTAATACAAAGCTATAATAATAAATTAAAACGGTGTGATTCTGGAACATGAATAGACACATAGATCAATAAAAGAGAATAAGAAATCTCAAAATACAAGCAAACATGTGTGAGAATTTAGTACGTGATAGAGCATTTCACATGATTAGAGCAAAGAGGATTATTCAGTAAACAGTGCTGAGACAACAGGCTACAAACTGAAAAAAATTAAGCCAGATCCACACTGTACACCTTACATTAGCATAAGCTCCTGACGGATAAAAGATTTTATATTTAAAATGCAAGAAACAAGAAAAGACAACTTTCTAACTATGGCAAAAAAAAAAAAAAAAAAAAAAAAAAAAAAAAAAAAAAAAAAAAAAAAAAAAAAAAAAAAAAAAAAAAACCCTAGAAGCAATTAAAAAAAGACATTAAATTTTGATACATAAAAATTCCTAAATTTCTGTTAGAAAAAACATCCCATCATGAAGAAGGTAAAAAGACAAATGACAAACCGGGAAAATATTTACAACTCATATTCACAGATAAATGGCCTGTTTTTCTAACATTAATATATAGAAAGCTCCTAAAAATCAATATGAAAAGATCACCTATCCAAAAGAATTATGGGCAAAAGATATAAACAGATTGTCCAGAGTAAAGATAACACAAATGACTCATAAACATAGGAAAAAAACACACCTTACTCATAAGGGAAATACGAATTAGAACTACACAGAGACACGGTTTTTCATCTGTAAGATTAACAAAGATCAAAAAGTCTGACAAAACACTGAGTTGCGGAGGATGTGGGCAAACAGGCACTCCTGTGCGCAGCAGATAGGGATGTGCAACTTCTAGGGAGAGCAAATTGACAGTATCTATGGAAACTATAAATGTATATATTCACGCCCCAACATTGCATTGCTAGACGTTTGTCTTGCAGCTATACCTGCATGTATATGAAATTGTATGTGTATAATGTTGTTCATTGCGGCATAGTTTTTTTAAATCTGTAAATTAGTTAAATGTTCATCAGTGGGGAATTAGTTGAGTAAATCATGGTAAATTCATATAATAGAATACCGTGTAATCATTAAAAAAAAGATAAGGGTACAATTTGTGAACTGATATGGAAAGATCTCCAAGATATATTAAGAGAAAAAAGCAAGGAACAGAAATGTGTATGGTTAGCTATGTTCTGGGGAAAAGTGTGGGGTGAGATGGACTATATATTCATGTTTGCTGATTGTACATAAAATATCCCTGAAAGAATAAACAAAAGTGGTAACACTGGTTGCCTAGGAGGAGTGAACTGGGGAACCAGGACAGAGATTGGACCAAATGAATAGATGTTCATATATATCTCTCCAAAAAACATATCACTAAAGTTAAAATCAAAGAACATATTATAAAGCAACAGTAACACACCGATGTGGAACTGGACAGAGGAAGTGACAGCTGTATCAATGGAATAAAACAGAAAAAAGAGAAAGAGGCATATAAAAACTAAACTATTCAAGAATTGAGACAACATGTTGGCCATAAAAAAGTGGGATCTGTCTCAAATCTCACATCAAATAAATTCTGAAATAATAATAGTATTAGAATAAAATATGGATTAAAAATACGTGAATGTCTGAGAAATCTGAGAGTGATAAAGCCCACTCTAAACATATAAGAAATTTTAACATAGCAGCCACAAAGAGACCAACACATTTCACCCATAAAAATTAGAGCAGAAAACTCCCAAACAAAAATTACTAAATGGAGAAAGTATTTGGAATATACATGGAAGACTGGGGTGGCCAGATTTTAAGCCCCCTCCCCCACACCGATTCCCCACCTGCTGGTGTTCATGCCTCTGTGTAATCCCTGCCCTTAAGTATAGGCAAGACCTGCAGTTTGCTTCTGACCAATAGGACCTGGCAACGGTGATGGGCTGTCACTCCCTTGATTAGGTTTTGTTATAATGGCAATGGGACGTCACTCCCATGATTATGTTATGATATTTATAAGACTCTGTCTTGCTAGCAAAGACAACAGAAAGACTCTTCCTCACTGTCCTTGAAGAGGGCTGCCATGAGTTAGGTACACATGGCACGGAAGTGTGGCCTGTAGGAGCTGAGAGTGGCCTCCAGCAAGAAACCGCTGCCTCAGTCTCACAACTGCAAGGAAACGAATTCTGCCAACAACCAGAGGGAACTTGGAAATAGTCTCTGATGAGATCACAGCCCCAGCAAATATCTGGATTGTGGCCTGGTGAAACCCTGAAGCCAAGAACCCAGTTAAGCCATGTCTGGACTTCTCTACAGAAACTGTCAGATTAAAAAATCTGAGGCCGGGTGCAGTGGCTCATGCCTGTAATCCTAGCACTCTAGGAGGCCGAGATGGGAGGATCTCCTGAACTCAGGAGTTCAAGACCAGCCTGAGCAAGAGCGAGATCCTGTTTCTACTAGAAATAGAAAAATTAGCTGGGCATCATGGCACCAGCTTGTAGTCCCAGCTACTCGGGAGGCTGAGGCAGGAGGGTCGCTTGAGCCCAGGAGTTTGAGGTTGCTGTGAGCTAGGCTGATTCCACGGCACTCTAGCCTGGGCAACAGAGTAAGACTTTGTCTTAAAAAAAAAAATTAAAAATTAAAAAAAAAATCTGTATTCTTTTTTGGATGATGATTACATTAAAAGCCCAGATTTCACTGCGACACATTTTATCTATGTAACAAAACTTCACCTGTACGCCTCAAATTTATACAAATACAAATTAAGTTAAATTTTAGAAGTGTGTCTTTTTAAGCCACTAAGTTTGTGGTGATTTGTTATGCAGCCACAGAAAACTAATATACAAAACACCAATTTACGTAATATATAATAAAGAGTTCCTATAACCCAATAAAAAGATAAAGTATTCTATAGAAAAATAAGCAAAAATATTGTCTACAGAATAGGAAATACAAATAGCCAAAGAAACATAAAGAGATGCTCAGCCTGTCTTTTGTGTTACATCCCTAGCAATTTAGAACAGTGCCAGACGCATGGGGACCACTGAATATTTATCTGTTGAATGAATGAATTTCATTGATAACTAAAGAAAGCCAATTTAAACAATGAGATGCCATTTTTTGAGATGCCATTAGACTGGCAAAGATGAAAAAGATGGATATAATGTAAATAGACATTTCTCCAAAGATGGTTATACAAATAGTCAACAAACATGTGAAAAGATGCTCAACATCACTAATCATTTGAGAAATGAAAATCAAAACCACAATGAGGTATCACCTCATACCAGTTAGGATGGCTACTATAAAAAACCAAAAAAGTAGAAAATAACACGTGTTGGCGAGGATATAGAGAAATTAGAACCCTTGTACACTGTTGGTGGGGGATATGAAATAGTACAGTCACTGTGGAAAACATATGGCAGTTTCTCAAAAAATTAAAAATAGCGTTATATGATCCAGCAATCCCACATCTGGGTCTATCTCCAAAACAATTGAAAGCAGAGTCTCAAAGAGGTACTTGCACACCCGTGTTCACAGCAGCATTATTTACAACTACCAGGAGACGGGAGCAACCCAGGTGTCATCCACGGATGAGTGGGTGAACCAAGTGCAGTATGTACATACAATGGAATTATTCAGCCTTAGAAAGGAAGGAAATCCTGTCACACGCTATTAACATGGATGAGCTTTGAGGACATTATGCTGAGTGAAATAAGCTGGTCACAAAAAGACAAATACCATATGATTTCACTTATATGAGGCATCTAGAATAGTCAATTTGATGGAAACAGAAAATAGAATGGTGATTACCAGGAGCTAGTGGGAAAGGAGTTGTTGTTGTTGTTTTTAAAGTGCATATTTCATTTTATTTATTTTTTTATATTGTTCTAAAAGCTATTTTTTTTATTTCTGCATATTATGGGGGTACAAATGTTTAGATTACATTGCCCTTCCACACCCCGCCCCCATCAGAGCTTCAAGCATGTCCATCCCCCTATACTACAAGGCTATAGCAATAAAAACAGCTTGGTACTAGCACAAGAACAGGGACATTGACCAGTGGAACAGAACTGAGAACGCAGATATAAAACCATCCTCATATAGCCACCTAATCTTTGACAAAGCAGACAAAAACATACACTGGGGAAAAGAATCCTTATTCAATAAATGGTGCTGGGAAAACTGGATAACCACATGCAGAAGATTGAAACAGGATCCACACCTTTCGCCTCTCACAAAAATCAGCTCACGGTGGGTAATAGACTTAAACCTAAGATGTGACACGATTAGAATTCTAGAAGGAGCTGTTGTTTAATCGGTACAGCTATACAAAGCTATATAGTGCTATCATTAAAAAGAATGCACATTTTTATGTACCAATAAGGAAAGACACCTAATTGTGTCAAGTTTGGGTTTTCAGAAGGAAGTTATTTAGTATGATACAATTCCCTTTGTGTCAAGTATGCATAGAACACACATACTTGCAGAGACTCCGCAAAAACCTCCAGAAGGGTGCAGATGCAACACTGAGCAAGAGCCGCCTCTGGGGATTAGGACTAGCGGAGGGTGTGAAAGAGAGAAAGGAGACTTTTACTTTTCATTTTTCGTGCTTCTGTATTAGTAGAACTATTTACAAGGAATATGTATTTATAATAGAAGAATAAGTAAATGAACAAGCAGGTAAGCAAATAAATGAACATTCTTCCAATAGCTTTACATTACCCTTAGGACAAAATCCAGATTCCATAACAAGAAAAGTCAGGTCCTCCGTCATCTGGTTCCCATTTCACCCTCCAGCCTCACCTCTCGCCACTCCCTTCTCATACTCAATCTGCGTTCCCCTCTCACCAAACTTTCAGTTCCTCCAAGCTTTGCTGAATGTGGTTTCTTTTGCTTAGAACACTCCCCACTCCGATCTTTAGTTACACAGCCCTCAGGGCCCAGTTCAGACGTCTCTTCCTCCAGGAAGCCCTTCCCACCCCTCTGCCCCCAGTCTGGGTCAGGCACCACTCCACCGACCACTCTCTGAACTCTCCGTCGTGGGTTTATCACACGGTGTCACGACGACTTGTAAAATCATTTCCTCTCCCACTGGACTGAAGTTCTGCGAGCAGGGACTGTGCCTGTCTGGGTCATTGTTGTATCTCAGGCATTAAACACAATGTCTGGCACACAGACAGTGGGCAGTAAATATTTTTAAAATTGGACTTTTATTACAAAAGAAATATAACACATTATAGATAATTTGGGAACACAGGAAAGAGGGCGGATTATAATCCCACCATTCAAATCCAACCACTGTCTTTATTCAACATTCAGTATTTTTTTCCCTATGGCATGTTGTTTCATAGTTGTATTCCCAAGGTGGACATTCTAACAAGACCCTTCTGACACAGTCATTCTGGTCAGGGAACATTTTGTTGCACTCTGTCGAAGTGTGAGGCTTCTGTGAGCCAAAGTAAAGATCGGGGTTCTTATCATCAAGTAATGCGCACAACAGACCACGAACGACCAGACCCTTTCTCATCGCTAACCCGCCTCGCACTCCTGGGGACTTTCACTTTGTATAATGCGTCATCAATCACCGGATGCTTAAACTTTAATGAGGATGCACTGCTATTACACTTTTTAAAAGGCAATGATTTCATTTACAGCCTGCTGGGTTAGCTTCTAAAGGATTATTATTCTTTCCCCAAAGTAATCCTTATAAAGAAGTGTTATTGGAACATCGATATAGCACATGTATTACTGAAGAAATTGTTAGGAAGGAATTTCACTGAGCACGTTCCTAAGAGTGATGAAGTCAAGAGTAAGAGATCGTACTGATGCCCACATACTCCTCCCCACTTTGCTACCGAAGGCCTGCAAAGATAAGTTCCAGAACTGGAGAAGGAACCCACATAAGATACAAGTGAAACCTCAGAGCATCTCTGAGCCCTACTTCACCTCTCACTATCTTTCCATCCCCGGCCCCCACCCCGAGAGTAGAGGTGGGCAACTGGGGATGAAACTCAAGCATAGGAAGAAGTCCTCTGTATTGCTCATGACTTGACGATTTTTTTAGCCATATTTTTTAAAAAGTAGTATCAGAGTGATGATGTCAAAGAGACCCAAGGGACAAATGAGCTATGTCCTAGCAACTGTATGAAAACTTTATACACTTCTATAATCAACAGTACATACAATTTTGTATCCCTTTTTAAATAGTTTGCTTAACATAGTAATACAAGTGTTTTTCCATGTAGCTGCAGAGTCTTTATATTCCTAATTTTAAAGTGCACTGAGCAGATGTATCATAGTATACTGAATCAAATATTCACTATGATAAATAATACTATAACATTATCAGGCTTAAGGTTTTCTTTTCATATATTGGATTATGTTCTTAAGACAGAGTCCCCAAAGTAGAATCTATTAAAGAATATGAATATCTTAACATTCTTCATACATATTCCTGAACTGCTTTCAAAAGCTGTACACCAATTTACAATGTCTGTAGTAAGGTACAGGCATACCTCAGAGAGATTGTGGGTTTTGTTCCAGACCAGTGCATAGAGTGGATGTCACAATAAAGTAAGTCACATGAATTTTTTGGTTTCCCAGTGCATATAAAAGTTAGGTTTACACTATACTACAGTCTATTAAGTGTGTAATAATAGCATTATGTCTAAAAAACAATGAATATGGTTAATTTAAAACTACGTTATTACTAAAAAATGCTAATAGTCATCTGAGCCTTCAGCAAGTTGGAGGGTCTGGCCTTGATGCTGATGGCTGCGGCCTGGTCAGGGTGGGGGCTGCTGGAGGTTGAAGAAGGCCGTGGTAATTTCTTAAAATAAGACAACCATGTAGTTTGCCATATCAGTTGACTCTACCTTTTACGAAAGATTTCTCTGTAGCATGTGCTGCTGCTGATTAGCATCTTATCCATAGAACTTCTTTCAAAATTGGAGTCGATCCTCTCAAACCCTGATGCTGCTTTATCAACTAAGTGTACGTAATATTCTAAATCTTTTGTTGTCATTTTAACAGTGTTCACGGAGTCTTCACCAGTAGACTTTTCGTCTCATCCATAAAAAGCAATTCCTCACCCGTTCAAGTTCTGTCATGAGATTGCAGCGATTCAGTCACATCTTCAGGATCCACTTCTGATTCCGGTTCTCTTGCTGTTTCCACCACAGCTGCAGTTACTTTCTCCACTGGAGTCTTGAACCCCTCAAAGTCAGCCATGAGGGTGGGAATCAACTTCTTCCAAACTCCTGTTAACGTTGATATGTTGACCTCCTCCCATGAATCATGAATGTTCTTAATGGCGTCTAGAATGGTGAATGCTTTCCAGAAGGTTCTCAGTGTACTTTGCTCAGATACATCAAAGGAATCACTATCTATGACAGTTACGGCCTTATGAAATGTATTTCTCACTGGGCACGGGGGCTCACACTTATAATCCCAGCACTTTGAGAGGCCGAGGCGGGAGGATTGCTTGAGGCCAGGGGTTTGAGACTTGCCTGGGCAACATAATGAGACCCACCTCTACCAAAAAAAAAAAAAAATTAGCCAGGCATGGTGGTGCACACCTATAGTCCTAGCTACTCTGGAGGCTAAAGCAAGAGGATCTTCTGAGCCTAGGAGTTCAAGGCCTCAACGAGCTATGATCACACCACTGCGCGCCATTCCAGCCTGGGTAGCAGAGCAAGACCCTGTCTCACAGAACAAAAGAAAAAAGAAAATAAAAAGAAAAGTGTTTCTTAAATAATAAGACTTGAAAGTCAAAATTACTACTGGATCCATGGGCTGCAGAATGGATGTTGTGTTAGCAGGCATGAAAACAACCTTAATCTCTTTTTATATCTCCACTAGAGCTCTTGGGTGACCAAGTACATTGTCAATAAGCAGTAATATTTTGGTTTTTACTTGTTTGTTTGCTTGTCTACCAACCAAGTAGAAGCACTGAACTAAGCAGTAATTGAAAGGAATCTTTTTTTTCTGAGCAATGGGTCTTAACAGTGGGCTTAAAATACACACTGAACCATGCTGTAAACAGATGTGCTGTCATCTTGGCTTTGTTGCTCCAGTTACAGAGCACAGGAAGAACAGATTTACCATAATCTAAAGGGCCCTAGGGTTTTCAGAACAGTAAATGAGCACCGATTTCAACTTAAAGTCATCAGCTGCATTAGTCCCTAACAGAGTCAGCCTGTCCTTTGAAGCTTTGAAGCCAGGCATCGACTTCTCTCGAGCTACACAAGCCCTAGATGGCATCTTCTTCCAATGGAAGGCTATTTTGTCTATGTTGAAAATCTGCTGTTTTGTGTAGCCACCTTCATCAGTGATCTTAGCTAGATCTGGAAAACTTGCTGCAGCTTCTATGTCAGTACTTGCTTCACTTTTCTGCTATGGAGATGGCTTCTTTCCTTAAAGCTCATGAACCAACCTCTGACAGCTTCGAACTTTTCTTCTGCTGGTTCCCCACCTCTCTTAGCCTTTATAGAATTGAAGAGAGTTAGGGCCTTGCTCTGAACGAGGCTTTGGCTTAAGGGAATGTTGTGGCTGGTCTGAGCTTCTATCCAGACCATTAAAACTTTCTCTGTATCAGCAATAAGGCTGTTTTGCTTTCTTATCATTCGTGTGTTCACTGGAGTAGCACTTTTAATTTCCTTCAAGAACTTTTCCTTTGCATTCACAAGTTGGCTAAACATTTGGTGCAAGAGGCCCAGCTTTTGTCCTATCTCAGCTTTCACTATGCTTAATCATTCCTAGCTTTTGATTTAAAGTGAGAGATGTATGACTCTTCATTTCACTTGAACTTAGAGGCCATTGTGTCGTTACTAGCTGGCCTACCTTCAACACTGTTGTGTCTCAGGGAACAGGGAGGCCCCAAGTGAGGGAGACGGCTGGGGGAACGGCCGGTTGGTGGAGCAGTGAGAACACATACAACATTTCTCCATTAAGTTTGTCATCTTACATGGGTGTAGTTTGTGGTGTCCCAAAACAATTATGGTAGTAAAGATCACTGATCACAGATCAAACATAACAGATATATTAATAATGAAAAAGTGTGAAATATTGTGAGAAGTACCAAGTGTGACATAGAGACACAAAGTGAGCACATGCTTGACACAGGGTTACTACAAACCTTCAATTTCCAAAAAGCACAACTATCTGCCAAGCTCAATAACGCAAAGTGCAATAAGCGAGATATGCCTGTACACAAGAACAAATTTCATTACCCTCCCACCAACACTGAGTATTAACTCAAAAGTTTTTACTAATGTTATTAAGGGGCAAAAAGGCTAGAACATTACTTTGATAGAAATTAGGCTTTATTGGCATTTACAATGTTCTAGGCACAATGCTAGATGCTTCATATACATCGTCTCATTTAATCCTCACAACCCCATGAAGTGGTATTATTATTATACCCATCTTACAGATGAGGAAACTGAGGCTTGGAAAGCTTATGTTCTTTAATGCAAAGCTCATAAAAGGTAGAGACAAGCTTTGAACCCAAGCTGTCTAACTCCTGAGTCCATACTCTAACCACTCCTGCCTATGGTATCTCATGATTCTTTTACTGATTGATTGATTGATTGAGACAGGTCTGGCTCTGTTGCCCATGCTGGAGTGCAGTGGTACAATCAAATCTCACTGCAACCTCAAATTCCTGGGCTCAAGTGATCCTCCCACCTCAGCCTCCGGAGTAGCTGGGACTACAGGTGTGCACCAGCACACCTGGCTAATTTTTTTTTTTTTTTTGTAGAGATGGGGTCTTGCTATATCACCCAGCTGGTCCCGAACTCCTGGCCTCAAGCAATCCCCATGCCTCAGCCTCCCAAAGTGCTGGGACTACAGGTGTGAGCCACCATGCCCAGCCTCATGATTGTTTTAATCTACATGTCATTGCTTATAGCAACAACAAATATACTCCCAAAATGTTTCTTTGCTGGTTAAGTTTCCTGTTTCCTGATTTTTCTACCCCACGCAAATACAACAAATTCAAAGGATAAGAGGTAGCTTAGAAGTTGGCATTTCAGAGATAAGGTTTTGACAATGGGCGAAACAGGGTTTGTAGTAAAAGCAGATTGGAAACCAGAAAAGAGTAACTACAGTAACTGCAGGGACTAGTTTTGGGGCCTTTGCGGCTTTTATTTACCCGATGGCTGGGATGGTGAGTTCCGCAGGCTCAAAGGACCAGATGTAGGGCCCAGAAAAGCAAAGAGGAGGGCCCAGTTTCCGGCCCCCCGAAACAGCTTCAGAAGTTCCTAAAGAACTCTCTACTTTACTCTTGCGTGTGAAGGCGAGACAGCAGCTCGTACCAGCCCTAATGATGTCATAGGGTTAACAAATAAAGAAATCAGGAAATGGTTCTTTTTTCTTCAAGAAATACTCTGGTTGAATTTCCTCAACAGGTTTCAACTTCTGCATTCAGAGAAAATAGTTCTGTTTTAGTAATTCAACAAACGAACAAAAGACTGCCAGGAGGACAGCTGGTCGTACGAGCGGAACTCCAGAATCAAAGAGCCTGGACTCCTCACCTGGCTTTACCACTTAGGGCTGTGTGACCAGGGCAGTTGCTCAATCCTTCTTAGCCCCCGTTGTCCCCCTGTAAATAGGGACAGTAACAGTACCTGCTCCGGGGTTACTGGGAAGGCTAAACAGTGCATGCAAAGCACGTAGCCATGGTGCCCGAGCACAGGACAAGTTCAGTACGTTTCCGCCAGCAGCGGTAGGGATAAAGGTGGCAGCGCTGACACTGATGGTAGCAATCTTGTTTGAAAGGAGGGAAGGAAGAAAAGAAGGGAGAAAGGAGGGAAAAAAGGAAGGAAAAACTAAATTTCCTTTCCATTTCATTCAGAAACAAATGGCGAATATGTTGATCAAATGGTGTGGAGTGGTTGACAACCTTCAGACTAAGTAAGCAGAACTCAATTCCAGCACCAGCCGCTTACTATCTGAGTAACACTAAGCTAATTACCTAATTTTTCTTGCTTTCAGTTTTCTGACCTATAAACGGGGAGTGTTGCATCAAGAGAGCCACGGGGTCCACTCTGGTGCTGGGGATTCCGATTCACCCGCCAGGGTGGGCAGTCAGATATGGAAGGACGTCTGTGCCCAATCAGAGCCATCCCTTACTGGCGAAAGCCCAGCCGAGGCTATGCTTTGCTTCTCATAAACCTTTCCCTTTTAATATTCTTCTCTCTGCTTCATTTTGAGTTATATTTTAACTCATAAGCGGCTCCAAAGCTTTTAAATGATAGTGCTACCTTAATTAATGCTAAATAAACCCCCAAAACTACCTTGAGCAGAACAGGCACAGACTGGTAGAAAGCGTCTCTTGAGCAATTCCATGAATGACAAGATGGCAGGTGACAGACTCCGAGAAGAGATGAGAACTCAGTGGCCGCAGTGACGGCAAAGGCATAACCCGCGTGGCCTGGTCTGCTCCTGTTGGCTCATTTCTGATCTTTTGGACCCTGCGGCCCTCCTGGCCTGGCGTGCTCCCCCCGGAACTGACCTCCTCCTTCCCCCGGGCTGTCGTGCTCCAGTTCCGGCCTTTCTTAACCAAGTTCCAGTGTGAAAGTCTCAGTTCAGGGCAGAGGTAAGACTAACCCAAGGACAGACTTCCCAGGTAGTCAAGGGAAGGAAAGCTTAGTTTGGACTAAAAGTCGGATTAAACTAGCAAAAAGGACTGCTCGGGTGGCTGAGGGAGAGAACAAACAGAATACAATGTAAGAGAAGGAACCAAACAAAAGTGACACTAAACTGGGCATCTGATGGCTCCAGGGGACTAGAAAAAGGCATCTGTCCAGACCAAGAAAAAGGAAGAATAAACCACTTTTGCTAAGTGAAAATGAACTGATTTTGTGTGTCTACACTTGTTTAATTGGCAAAATAAGAGCAAAGGCCTGGCAAAGATAAATCTGGGCTTGAGTCCCGCCACTTGCCACTTGTGTGACCTTGGGCGTGGTACTGTTTAAGCATCGGTAAAATGGGGATAATGGCACCTATCTCAGAGGGCTGACGAGGGGATCCAATGACGCGAGGCGCACGGCACAGCGCAGGGACGCGGTAACTTCGTGCTCTCTCACACGCCCAAGGCCTGCGGGGAAGCGTCTCCCTTGCACTCAAGAAAACAGAGCATAAAAGGTGGTTCCCGTGGTGACTGCCTCCAAAGAGGTTACAGAGATGGGAGGGGAGAGAGGTTGGGAGTAAAGACCGAAAAGAGCTAAGACATCAGCTATGTGTTGTGGAGGCAGCCAATTTCCACAGCCAGGGAGTTCCTTGAAGCACAGACGATTGCCTCTGAGCGAGGAAACTACGGCGTCTGGCATCAAGGCCTGTGTAGAATCTTCCACAGATGTTATTCTGACTCTTGGAAAACATCCAAAGTAATAATAAACAACTAAAGCTTCATTTTAAAGTTTAAAGTATAAAAACTAGCTGTTTCATAACATAGGGACCAATTCTAACTCCTGACTATTGTGAAATTTTGTAGGGAATTGGAACAAAACTTTGGCTGGTTCAACAGCCAAAACATGTGGGGACTTTGTAATCACTACTTTACATGTGGTGCTTCTTCTCCCCTCTCTATGCCTTGGCAGTCAGAGGCTGGACTCAAGCAGAGAGGTAAGATGACTGCTTCATGTTATCATGATCTGAATTTAACAAAGAAACAAAATGCGAGGGAATGTAGAGGCCTAGCTTCTTCCTGGCCCTGACCCTGCCACCGCCCAGGTTCGTCTTCTCTCTGGGTGTTCTTTCTGCCTCTCCTGGAAGCTGGACTGAGTCAGGGCACCGCCTGGCTGACCCCAGGACAAGCCAGCTAAGACTTCAGCATAAGTGCTGTTATTCAGTCAGTGATGAGTAAGTAGAATACAACTACTTACTTGAAAACAGCAAAAGCTTAGTTTTCTAGCCCTAGATAGGGAACCCACCACGGAAGAGGGGGAAAATGGAACCGACAAGTTACTGTAGTCAAATGAGAAGGCTGGTATGCCCAGCCTCCAGCGCTTCACTCAACAGGAGTTTGCACCAGGAACTTTGCAACATTTATTGAGTAATAACCATGAGCAGGGCGTTACTCTAAGGATACACATGCATTACCTAATTTAATCTTCACAACAACTTTATCCAAAGACTGCTAGTAGCCACATCTGACAAACGAGTGCACTGAGGCATAGGGAGACCCGGGCCCTTGTCTAAGATGCCAGTGCCAGTTAGTGGTGAAGCAATTGCACTCTTGACCACCAAAGCAGATCGTGAGAGTTGTGCTTATTTTGATGCATTGGATGGCAGGTTGTAGAGACTGTGGAAGAGACTTACTGAAGCTGTTTTATCAAGAAAAGGACTTGTGTGGTATTAAAAGTATCTGAGAGATCCATTCTGTTGACCCCCCGAGTGGCTTACGAAACAGTTATTCTGTGAGACGTCTCCACAAACTAAACCTGCACCTGGAGGGTGGAAACGGGAGTGGCGGTGATCCACGCGAGGGCCTTTTATTGTTCAGACTCGAATAGAACCTGTTGCTCAGGCAGGCGGCATCTGGGTGCTGTACTCATTCCCCACTGCTGCAACACCCAGCCCTGTGAGGATGTGCAGCGCTGGTAGCCTGATAGGAAGTCACACGGTTTCATAAAAGCCTGCCACATTTTGACCATAGGAATTATGCATCTAGTTTCTGAGACTGCCCCTGGAGTTCACCCCACAGGGGATGTCTGATGCACTCATCATCTGCTCTGTTCATGCCTAGTAGTTGAGGGAGGGTGGAGTAAGCTAAAAGCAAAATCTGCCCACAGGGAAGACAACATATGCCTGATAACTTGGAGCCGAGCCCATAAATTCCGGAACTCTTTTGAAATTTCTGATTATGTGGCCAAAGTCTGGGAAATGTTTGGGTCTATTTGGCTTTTAGAAAATACATTCTCTTTCAGGAATCTGCTAAAACCAAAGCTGAGAGCCATCATCAGTAATGTAAACTGAAAGTCAGGATTTAGAGTGTCCTAACAGAATGGATGGATGTCCCACAAAGTTCTACCTCTGGATAAAGACTGAATGAATGAATAAATCTGTATTCTTTTTTTTTTGAGATAGGGTCTCTCTCTGTTGCTCAGGCTAGAGTACAGTAGCATTATCATAGCTCACTATAACCTCAAACTTCTGGGCTCAAGTGATCCTCCAGCCTCAGCCTCCCAAGTAGCTGGGACTATAGGCCCGCACCACCATAGCCGGCTAATGTTTCTACTTTTTGTAGAGATAGGGTCTCAAACTCCTGGCCTCAAGCAATCCTTCTGCCTTGGCCTCCCAGCGTGCTATGATTGCAGGTATGAGCCACTGTGCCAGCCAATAAATCTTTATTCACATTGACTTCATCAACCACTAACACGGGATCTCTAACTAGATGAATAAAAAAGAAGGTTCCAAATCATCACCAAACAACAAATGACAGTGTGAGGAAAGTTATTTGTAACATGTAAGACAGTATCTGGGAGGCTGAGGCGGGCAGATCGTTTGAGCTCAGGAGTTCGAGACCAGCCTGAGCAAGAGCAACACCCCGTCTCTACTAAATAAATAGAAAGAAATTAGCTGGACAACTAAAAATACATGCATAAAAATTAGCTGGGCATGGTGGCGCATGCCTGTAGTCCCAGCTACTCAGGAAGCTGAGGCAGGAGGATCGCTTGAGCCCAGGAGTTTGAGGTTGCTGTGAGCTAGGCTGATGCTACTGCACTCTGGCCAGGGCAACAGAGTGAGACTCTGTCTCAAAAAAAAAAAAAAAAAGACAGTACGTATCTCTAATATTCAAAGAACTCCTACAATTTGATAAGAAAAAACCAAAAACAAAACTGAGCAAAGGTTATGAACAGGAAATTCCCAGAAGAGGAAACCTGAATGGCCAATAAACAAATGAAAACATTTCAAGTTCACCAGCAATCAGAAAAATACATACAAAAATAATGTACTCATGATCTCATGTAACCCTTCCAATAACCTGAGAGGTAGATTCATCATCCATATTTTATAAGTGAGGATATTGAAGTTTGGGTAAGTTTTAACTCAATCAATAATTGACAGATCTGAAACTTGAACACAGATCTATATAACAATAAAGTCTGTTTGTTCTAACATGCTGCCCTTTGCAAATATTTGTGCGGTGGCTCAGATCCTTTTGGACAAGTCATTTAACTTCTTAAGACTCAGTTTTCTCATCTGTAAAATGGGAATCCCAAGTTCCTTCACATAAGGTTATTGTGAGAATTTGATAATACATATAAAATGCTCAGAACAGTGCTAACATATGAGTAAACGTTCAACTACCTGATTCATTCATTCAGGAAATAGTTACTGAATTCATACCCTGCCCAGGTACTATTCTAGACTTTGGAAATACAGCAGTGAACCAAGCACCCTTGCCCTCACGGAGCTTACATTCTAATGGGAGATAGAACATAAATAAATACATACGTACAGTGTGTTTGATAGTGGCAAGTACTGAAGAGAAAAATAAAGCAGGACAGAGAGTAGAGAAGGTTGTGATTGTAGAGAGGGAAGGTCTTGCTGACCAGTGATGTTTGGATAAAGAGCTAAAGGAAGTGAGGAAGTAAGCCATTCCGACATCTGGGAGGACATTCCTGGCAAAGAAATCCTAGGGAGGGTTCAAGGAACAGAGAAAAAGACGAGTGTGGCTGGAGCAGAGTGAGGACGGTATTGGACAGACGTGCAGTGAGCAGGTAAGAGCACAGGTGACAGGGGCCTTCCAGGGCACCGTGCGCACGTGGTACTTTGGCGCCCTGCTGAGAGAAACGGAAAGCCACTGGAGGATTCTGCAAAGTGATGGATGTGGCTCATGTTTCAACAGGATCACTCAGATGGCAGTGTTTAATTCTCTGGAAGAGGACAGGACTCCTCCGCCAGGAGACCAGGCAGGAGGCTATTGCAAGAATTTGGGGAACAGATGATATGGGTCAGACCAGGGTAGTCAGATTCTGGATACATATTTAAAGTAGAACCAAGAATTTGTAGAAGGCTCAGATGCGGGGCGTGAGAGAATGGAAGGAGCTATGGCGACTCCAAGGTTTAGGCCTGAGAAACTGGAAGAACCACGTTGCCAGTTACTAAGAAAAGTGTCCAGCGCAGGGGCTTCCTGGCTGCAGGCACTGCAGAACAAAGAGAAATTCAGGGCACTCTGGACCGCAGTCAGAAGGGCAAGCCGGAGGGTCGACATCAGGAAAGTGCATCAGTCACTGTGTTTCAGGGCAGGCTTCAGTCCCTGGGAGGGAAGCTGATAAAAACAAGGCACAGGGACACAAGGCAGGTTACCATGGATTCTGGCACCCAGGAACCAGACAAGAGTCCAGTTATCAGAGCTGAGGCACAAGGCCAGCAATGGTGACTTCAGGCCAAATTACAGAGTGTGAGGCAGCCTCAGTCCCTCTGCCTCAGACCAAGCTGGGTCCTACAGGCGGGTGACAGGCTGGCTACTCAGGGGTCAAGCGGGCCCAGGAACTGGGGAAGAAGGCGACCACAGAAGCCAGAAGCCAGACAGACCTGACTCCATTTGCACCCACCCCCGGGATCATCAGGGTTATGTCGGCATATTATAAACCGATTCTACGCCTTTCACAGATCTCTACGTGAAAGGTTCAGACCTGCGGAAGTATGAGCCCCTCCAAGAGGCTGCCATTCTGTGGTGTCTGAGACCTTCGCGGGGTGGGGGAGGCTGGTCCTGAGATAGGAAGGGGAGTGCTAGTTTGCCACGGATTGTAAAATAAAAGCAAGAAACATTCTGGGGGCCAGGTGGGAGGCAACTGCAGCTACCCCCACCTCCCTGACAGCAAGGGGAGAGAAAGCAACTTCAAGAGGGACAGTTCAAAACGGCGGGGGAGGGAGACGCTGCTCTTAGACCGTGATGCTGGGGGCTGGCCGGTATGTGGTTCCACTCAGAACTGCAAGGTTAAGCAGAGATGCTGAGGTAAACTTGGGATTGGTCTCGGCAAAGTCTCTTTTCCTAAGTTTGTTCTCAGACTCCCAGACACTGATTAAACTGTTTTCCACACACTTTCTTTCCTAGCTAGAGTAAGACATTCCTGCCAAAATACAAAGAATTTCTTCTAAAATTGAAGCAAGCAAGGGGCAAATGTCTATAGCAGGCAAACAGCTATAGCAGCTCACTGATGATTTCATTAATGTACTTTTCATTTTTATCATAAAGATACATATAACTATTTCATGATTTATCATAAAGGGAATCATTCCTTCAGTTGGCTCTAAAAGCAAAATTAGATTTATTTTTTAGAAATGACAATGTTAATACGTACTATCAAGCAATTAGAAAATAGCAGACCTTTGCAAACCTTCTATTTTAACACGAAAGTATCTATACACGCTCCTGGTATTTTCTTGAGTCACACTTTTCTGACGGTCATAGATTTTTCTGTGCACAATTGTATACCATAAACGGCCTTTTAAATTTTCACAAAAAGTCTCTACATTTAAGAAAATTGAGTTTTTAAATCAATATATGAAAAGTATCACATAGAGAAGCACGAAGCCCAATGAAACATCTGCTAGGCAGCCTTGGTCACTCACCAGCCGCTAGGCCTGTGTGATTAAATTTTGTGCTTCAGTAAATATGCAAACGACTTTATGTCATGAACTTTGGAGTCACTCTTGAATAGTCAACACACACTTGAAATGTTAGATCTGAAAAAGCTAAGGGTCTCCTGTACTTAAGGCAATAAATATCCAATCAATCAGTGTCAGAAATTTTGTTAAGGTAAATATCATTGCCAAGATACAATGAAACCACATGCATTAATAACTTTGCAAATAATTCTACCCTTTGACTAAATAATTCTACTTGTGGAAATCTATGATCAGGAATATTGATAACTTATACTTAAAGGTGTTTATTACTATAATATGGAGAGTGATTTCTCCTGTATAAAGATACATGAAAAATAAATGAAACACTAAAATGATAATTTCTAGTTGATGAAAGACGGCTAATTTTTTCTGTTCCTTTTTAATTTTCACATATTTTCCAAATTTTATACAATGAGCAGGTACTACTTTTATAATGAAAAACGGAGAATTCAGGACCAAGCTATACACAAGTACAATGTATTACTTTTCCTGAACATAACAGTTTAAAAATGGAAGGTAAGAAAGAAAGAGCACACGACGGTAAAGGTTTCTGTGCTATGGCTCCTGCGCAAACACCCAGTCCACCGTGCTTATTTATAAGCTTCTTAACTGGACAGTCTCTGGATTTCCTTCATAAACTCAACAAAATCTTACTCTTAAAGGCACTCAATAAGTATTCGTTAATGAATAAGTTCAGGGCAAGTTGTAGTAGCTGCTTAATGTAATAGAAAAGTGATTTTAATAGTCAAAATGAGCACTTTCCTAGCACTGCATGTGTTTGGACAAGATAGGAACAGCTGGGCTTGGGGATCATGGTGCTCCGGTCTGGCAACTGGAAGGAAAAGCGCTCTGGCAAACGCACAAGCGTGAACATGGAACATCGTGACTGGTACCCTCTCGGGCAGGAACGACAGCACCCCAAGGCCAGCAGCTCTCAAGCTCGTTTTCTGCCCCCTCACAGGTCCCCGCCTTTCACATGCAGGACCTATGTCCCAACACGGGTAGCCAAGGTCCGGCCAAGCCTGGGAGCTCAGGCTGTCTCCTTCAGGCTCTCCCACTTCTCAAGGTGGCAGTGAACAGCAATAACGTTAGGGTGGCGACAGCCTTGCTTGAGCTCTAATTATTTTAAAAAAATAATCCTCAAGCTTTGGTACTTTATTAGTAAGAACAAATTATTTGTGGCACAGCTCACGGCAGAGTACAGCACGCTGGAGTGGGCGACTCCTTTGCTGAGTGCTGCCATGGTAACACCGGCAACAACGGGACAACAAGCATTTGTTATGCCAAGCAGGGTGCCCAGCGCTTCGCATGCCTCAGTCCATTTCACCCTCCCCATAACCCTGTGGGGCAGGAACTACCAACACCCCTATTTCACAAATACAGAAACGGAGGCTTAGACTGGTTAACTACCAGGTGAGCGGCACTGCCGGTAGGCAAACCCAGGCTGCGGCAGTGGCAGTGATGGCAGAAGTAGTTAGTGGCCATAGCAAGGGCAACAGTAACAAGAGGCGACACCGCTAACGTGCTTGCCTCGTGCTGCTCTAAGGGTGTTATGTATAACAACTCATCTATTCTTCACAACAGAACTTTGATAATGGCATTACTACTATCCCCATTTTACAGGTGAGAAAACTGTGGCAAAGAGATGCTAAGTGATTTGCCTGGGGTCAGACAGCTAGAAAGTAGCAGAGGCCACATTTGAATTCAGAGTGTGACCTTTTGCCCATCGTACTACGCAGCCTCTGCACTGCCCTAAAGCTTTTATTTTAAGGCAAAATGAATGTTGTTTCTTTAGTACTTGCGGCATTTCCTTTCATGTAAGCCACTGGTTTTATCCAATGGATAGACTTCTCAGAAGTTTCCATCTCTTCCAACTTTTCTGGCATGAAAAATTTAAATTAATAGAATATGACTCGGTCTTTTAAAGCACTATCTGGAGTGATATTTTAAAGATCTCAAGTATCCACGCTATCCCTGACCCGCTGCATGGACAGTTGAGAGCGCATGAAAGGCAGATGAAAATGGCAACACTCCAGCTCTCTCGCTCAAGTTCTCATGGATACAGATGTTCCCCGTTCAGTGTACGGGGCCAGCGTCGCCCTGCCCCTTCCGTAATTCCAAACAAAGGCGTTATTCCCGACTACCAGAGATTCCTGAGCTGTCTACTTTCCTCTCATATTCTATAAGTCTATTCAACACATATGGTCAGATAAAAAGGAAGGGAAAAAAGAAATATTCAAATATGTATTAAAAATATGACAACCATATTCTTGGTCACAGCTCCTATTTTGGGACAAATGCACATTCCAAAACTATTAAGTAACCCTCTAACTTTCTGTGTTTCTCACTATTTTCCTAGGCAGAATAGAAGAACATGCAGCTGGAAGTCAAAATCAAAGGCAAACCAGTGAGCAAATCAAACATGGAGATAATAAAAAAAAAAATCACAGTTGCAAAGTACATGCAGTTTGGAAGGTATGTCTCTAAATAGAATTTAGAGACAAGGTCAGAAAAGTGTTAATCTCTGAAAAAGAAAATAAGACACAACCTAAAATAGATACTATTAATCAGTAAAAATCTTTCCTGGAAATAATTCATACTAAAATAACTTATAAATGTGGTCTTCTAAATCTCATGCAGAAACCCAAGGTCACTACTGCCCTATCTCATCATATCTAACAGTATTTGGATAAAAGTACCAATATACTGTTTCAGGGCTGGCAGAGAGCACGCTGCATCAAGAGCAGGGCTGGCTAAAGTTTGTGACCTTGGGCACAAAATTCCCTCTCACTTTTAAGTTTTCAGCAAATGACTATGACACAAAAGCCACAAACTATGAAGAAAGCACAACATCCATGACTGGAATTTAGTTAGTGGCTTGGGAAGGACTCAGTTATCTTTACATCCGATTCCCCTAACACACTCCAGCTCCCAAATCCCTTGATCAAGGCCTCTACGCCTCCCATCATCTCAGTTTATCCTGCAGATAGTTATTATCATCCTCCCTATTTTATATGCCGAAAAATAAGCTTCGAGACATGGGGGAGTGCCCAGAATCATAAATCAAGGGCGGTGGAGCTAGGACTCAAACCCAGGTCTGTCTGCCACCCGGACCCATCCTCTTTATCGCACCATGGCTCACCCTGAGCAGTACCCAGGGGAGGCAGCGGCTCAGGGCACGTCACTGCCACAACTGCGGGAGACAAAAGAACTAGATGGGAGATGGTCAGGAAACGTGAGGAGCTGGGAGCCAACAGCAGAGATACAGACAGAATTTCCAAAGACCATCAGATGGCACAAGAAGCTACTTTGAGGTCTCAGTAGAGACTCTCTGACCTGTGACTCAAGATAGAACCATTCTGGAACAGTCTCCGGAGATTCCAGGGTCATTTGTGGCTTAGAGCAGAGCAGCCCTCCTCCAGCGAGGCGCAGTGGCTGGGTGCACACCGCCCAGGCCTCCAACGCCGGACACAAAGCTGGTGGCGTTAAACAAGCACTAACTGGGCTGCACATTATTCTGTGGAGGGGCTCTTATTCATTTCTATGTTTCCCAAGCCTAGTACAGAGCCTGACGCCATAGTAGGTGCTCAAGAGACATTTGCTAAATTAATTATTTATTTATTAATTAATGAGGAGTGAAAAAGAAAAGCAGTTAACTCCACTCTCAGAGGGGAGCGGGAGCAAGAGAACACGAAGCTCTCACAGGGTCAGCCTGTTCATTTAGATAGATGACCACCTAATTTGTGTGTGTGATGTAACTTAAAAATGAGCCCTACCACACAGCCTTTCAGACTAACTGCTGCCTTTTACAGTGTGAAATTCTACCAGCCAGAGATCTGATTTTCTAGGCATCCTCTTTTGAAATGCAGGTACCTCAGAGTAGTTAAGTGGAGGCTAAAAGTTTTTGATGTGAAATTTACTCAGAGTGCTTTTCTTATCACTCAAATAAGCACTATGGCTGAGGCAGAGAGAACCTTAGAGCACTGGGCTTTCAGAGGAAAGTGAGGACTTATACCAGTGCCAAAATTGGGAAGGAGAACACAGCACGAGGATATGTACCGTCCTGGGGCAGCACTGTCCAATTTGGTAGCCACCAATTATTTAAAAATAATTTTACTTTTCTTTTTTTCTTTTTTCTTTTTTTTTTGAGATAGGGATTCGCTCTGTCACCAAGGCTAGAGTACAGTGGAGTGATCATAGCTCACTGCAACCTGGAACTCCTGGGCTCAAGCCATCCTCCTGCCTCAGCCTCCCAAGTAGCTGATACTACAGGTGCATGCCACCACGCCTGGCTGATTTTTCTATATTTAGTAGAGATGGGGTCTCGCTCTGGCTCAGGCTGGTCTCAAACTCCTGGCCTCAAACAATCCTTCCTCCTCGCAATTTCACCTTCTTAGAGAATAAACTGTGGAGACTAAATTTTGGTATTTAGTAATTCTAATTTGTTCATGGTATCACTCTCTATTATCTTTATTTTGAATACTGATTCAGCCATCATAGTGAATTAAAAATCTACAATTGTGCTATTGTCAAATTCTCCTCATTTATTAGGCGTTTTTGCTTTTTGCAATTTGTTGCTATATTGCTTCATCAGATAAAAGTCAAATAACGATAGCTACCAAATACATATTCTAACCCCAAAGGAATTTTGTGAAGACTGAATAATCTGCATAGAAAGCTTAACACAGTGTCTGGCACATGGCTTGTACTCAGTAAATGTTGGCTATTCTTAGGAGTAATATTCTGAAATTAATACTGCTACTTATGTTGCCTTTTGTTTGAATTTAACTGACATATCTTTTGCCAATCCTTTGTTTTTAAAAGAACCTTATGAGAATTTGAAAGGAAATGCTGTAAAGGAAAGCCATGGAAATTGAATTAGAAGTCAAAGACTTGATTTTTAAGTGCTGATTCTCTTACATACTTGCTATGCAAACTCTGGGCCTCGCTATACCCACCTGTATTGGTAGTGGGTCCCAAGAAAATTGCCTCGCTGGACCTGGTGCTCCAAGCCTTTGCAAACTGCCTTGCAGTAAGGCTTCTTCCCTTGGCCACCAGACTGTTCCCTCTCCCAACTAGAATAGAGAGCCCCAGCTCTCAGAGAAGATAATGCCCACTTCCTCCTCCCTGCCTTCAGTGTACATGTGCCAGGCCCTGCCCAGAGACCTAAGGGCTATAATCCTAGCCACCCCTTGCTGGTGACCTG
>RJWJ010014570.1:0-37669 GCA_004363605.1 Indri indri | reverse complement strand
GCGGGAAATGTGTGAGGGTGGGGGTGACGCTGCAGGAGAAGGTCCCCTTTGTGGGTGCCCAGGAAAGGCTGCCCGTCAGAGGGCCGCCCCACGCTTGTCCCCCACAAAATCACAGAGGCCAGGACGTGAGCAAAGCCACCCTGCCAGGGGACTGAGGAGGAAGTTCTCCCACCCGAAAGCCAAAACCCCCCGAGGAATACAGCGGGTAACACGAACTAGCTAAATCAGAGCGAAAGCAGGGAAGAGGGCAGCGCGGCCGGCGGGACGGGACGCCGCTCAGGCGCAGCTGTCCGTGCAGAACACCCCGCTACCTCGGGTGCAGGGCGCGCTCTGCTCGTCAAGAACGTCCACCTGTTTCCTCGTTCGGTCCTCACATGACCCTGTGAAGTTGGCAGGACGAGCCCCACTTCCCAGAAGAGGGCACCAAGCTGGGAGATGGCAAGGCTGCAGGGACCTGCTAATCTGAGGGCCTTGTTCTATGTGGTGCTGCTTATTAGATGCAAAAGGCAGTCTAAAAAGACGAGCAGGATAAAGCTAGGAGGGTTGAGATGCCTTCCATGGTGTGTTTCTGTTGGTGGCTTGTTGCAGGGTAGAGGCTGGGGCCAGCTGTGTAGTGGACGCCCATCATCTCTGGCCACCTGACATCCACCCCTTGCCCGATAGCCTGCCACTTTCCTACTGGGGAATTACCTCCTGCCCGTCCTCACTGGGGGTAGTCTTGGTGCAAAGTAATTTCAGATGATTACCCTTCTCTGCAGAGATTAAGGGAGCCAAACCCATCCCAGGACAGCTGGAGGGGTGCTCTCTCCCCAGACTTTGAATCTGGAGAAAGCGCTCAAAGCAAAACTACAAGTGGTTGGAGGCCATTCATCATGGCAGTGGGGGAGGTGGTCATGGCCATGATATTCACACTTGAGATAGAACAGCTGTTATACCTTTCCCATAAATCTGTTTGTATAAAGAGGCCAAAGTTGCTTTCTGTTGCATGCAGCCCAGAACCCTGACTGACGCAAAGGGTTGACAGACTTGAAACCTTTTCAAAGCCCCGGCCCCATACTTAGTCACCAAGCCCCTGCATAGACAGCCAGGGAATTGGAAAGGGAACAGAGAGGAGTAAGTCCTCCTTGTGCCATGCAGACACAGGTGAGCAGATCCTGAGTGCGGCAGATGTTCAGTAGTCATTGTTGCATCACAGTGAGAAGCTCTTGGAGCCTCCAGGATGGTGGATTGGTGGCTGCTGTAATTCAAATGTGTATGTCCTTCCAAAATTCATGTTGGAACTTGAACCCCAAGGTCATGGTAGCAAGAGGTAGAGCCTTGGGGGGTGATTAGGCCATGAGGCTCCACCCTCACGGATGGGATCAATGCCCTTAATAAAGAGGCTTCAGAGAGCTGCCTGGCCCTTCCATCCCTTCGGCACATGAGGACACAGAGTTCGCCTTCTCTGGAGGACACAGCGACAAGGCACAGTTTTGGAAGCAGAGAGAGAGCCTTCACCAAACCTGAACCCGCTGGCAACTTGATCTTGGAGTTCCCCATCTTTAGAACTGTGAGAAATAAATTTCTATTATTTATAAATTACCCAACCTATGGTATTTTGTTACAGCAACAGAAACAGACTAAGACGGCGGCCAAGCAGAGGAGTGCCTGTCCCAAGGGGGATACGGGTCTAAAGGCTGCACGAAGCTGGGCCGCCTGAGGGAGAAGACATAGGCTTCATATAGGAATATTCCTGAGATGCTTCTTGGTCACGTAGCTTGTTCAAGATGTCATTTCCTTCCACAAAAAGTTCCCTGTACCAGCAGAGTGGCAGGCGTCATGTAGCGAGGCTGCCCTGTAATTCTCACTTCCGTTTGTGGCAAAGAGACGCTTGAAAGAGCCTGCCCAGGAGCTGTCCTGAGTCAGGCCGCAGCCCTCACCCCGGACTCCGGGCAGGGCTGCCCCCCCCCCACCCCCCCGCTGCTGTGCACCGTCTGCCTCGCTCCTGCCTTTCCTGCACTTGCAGCACAGGACGAGGAGCGAGGTGGTGTTAAAGGAGAGTCTGGCAAAACCCAAAAAGCTTTTACGTTACTTTATTCATTCCCTCCTTCTTCAGAAGGCTCTTGCAAAACAGAGATGAGAAAAGTGCGATGGATTAGGTCGGGCCGCAGCAGATCCTTCCCTCCTGCCCTCCAGCCTCTGGCTTCTGCCCCTCCCAGCTGCGCTCGCTGCAGTGGGCCGGAAGGCTGCCGGCAAGACGCTCGTCTGTGGCGCCCTCTGTTTTCCATCTTTCCTTCCCGGAATGGAAGCTCCGTGGGGCCAGAGACTGTGTGTGCTCTTGTCACTGCTGTGTCTCCAGAGCCTGGGGATGTCCCTGACACGGGGCAGCTCATAGGGAGGAGGGACGGGCCACATGGTGCAGTGTGGCAACGTCTCTTTCTCCTTCCTTTTCTAGCATCTGGAATAAAATGTGGAACATGGGGGGACGTTGGTGATGCTCTCCGGGCGCCTTATTTCATGGCGGAGATGCCCCTGCCCCCTCACGGTGGCACCCAGCTAGTTAGTGAGGGACACGGGACTCAAGCTTGAGGCTCCCAGACCACCCTGTCTAGACCACAGAAGCAAAATTCCCCCACCCCAATTATTAACCTTTCAGGGGACATTAGAAATACAGAGTCTTGCTTAGATGCCAGATTTAAGAGGGACTCAATATATATTTTTTGAATGAAATAATGTTGGAAGAATTGCTTTGACAGCTCGGATGAGCTGAAAGAGAACGACGAAGGGGTGTGGAAGCCGTGTCATTTCAGGAACTAGCTGAATACACTGGACGTCTGGAGAAGGGAGAGCAGAGGGCCACGGTGCAAGTACCTTTGCATGTCACCCCCACACACACTCAGCACAGAGTGGGCACCGCATACATATCTGTGGCGCAAGTGGGTTAAATGCTATGCTTGGGGAAGAGAGGCCTGGCGACACACTGTTTCAGGAAGCCCAGCGACAGCCGGCGAGTGGGGAAGTTTGGAAAAGCTGGCTGCGTCTGGGGGAGGCGGGCGGTAGCTGTCCCAGCTGCAGGAGAAGAGCACTTTTCATACCTTCACGTGCTCCTGAGTCATCTGGAGACCTGCTTAAAAGGCAGATTCTGATTCCTCGGGTCCGGGGTGGAGCCAAGATTCCTCATCGCCAAGAGGCTTCCAGGCAGGGCCAGTGCTGCCCTCACGGACCACCCCTCAGCATCAGCAATCAGGTTGGGTCACCTCCATTTCTAAGAGTCCCTGTGTGCTGAGCCTTCCATAAAAAAGACAAAGTTGAGAAATCCGGCAGGGTGTGATTTCCAGATGTAGGGGAGTGAGGGGCTTCCCTTCACCCTTCTGTCGTCCTTGGCTGGGCTGCAAATTAGGTTGACATAAGACAGACTAGTGGGAGGAAAACCATCTTAACTGTCTGTGAACCGGGAGACTCAAAGAAGGGTCAGATGATTGGAGCTTATACAGCATCCTGGGCTACAGATAGGAATAGGGGCTTGGGGTGTCTAGGGATGGTGCTAACACAGCGACGCGAGGGTGAGAGAAGGAAGGGTACAGTGAATAAACGTCTTTTTGTGCAGATAAGCATTCTCTCAGGTAATAAAAGGTGTCTCAGAGCAGCCCTCAGAAAAATAGGTGACAGTCTGCTTGGGTGCAGTGTCAACCTCCACGCCCACCTCCCGTGGTCCAGGTTAATCTTCCCTGGCTGACAAGATTTCCAGGGAGGAGATTCATGACAACTGAGTTCCTTTTGGAGGATCGTCTTTAGGCAGTAGGAGAGCTCAGAGAAAGCCTCTGCCTGAATCCGCTGTTCCCCAGCTGCCCTTGGTTCAAAGCAATCAGCCTGCCAAAGCATCGTATTTTGGGGTGGCGTTTCCTGAACTCCTCCACAGACACAAAAATTCATCTTCATACTTATGCAAATCTAGAGATCTCTGTGCTGGAAAGTGAGTAAAGGAAGGGCAGGTATTTCTCTTTGTATTGTCACAGCAGAAGAAAAGCATTCCTGGTGGCTATGATTCTACTAAAATACTCAGCATACGTGTGCTGCATTTCACAACAAATCTGCTCAGTTTGATGCATTTAAAACCTGTCAAGTGCTCTACAAGCAGAAAATACATAACTCATGCAGAACCCACAAGACACTCAAAGCCCCTTGCTGTTACTCTCGGCAAAATGAGGTCTTTCGTACCCCCACGGCCTCTCCATTAAGTTTATTTCTCTGGTTATCAGTTTTTTATCCAGATTTCCATATTCACCCTCATACCACTTCCCCACCCCGCCCTGGAGAGCTCGAGGAAATTGCCCTCCAGCCCCATGAGCTGACTGCACTGGCCTTTCCTGAGAGCCAGGGGCCACAGTCCCAAGACACAACACCAGCCCTTCCTCGCCAGAGCTCATTAAATCGACAACTTCTAGTCAGGGGGATGCAAATCAACAGGGAAGGGAGAAGAGGAGGGACTCAAATTTGTTGAGCACCTGCTATGTGCCAGATCATGAACCTGGCTCATTCTACACATTTTCGCTCATGCTCGTGGCACCATCATGAGAGAGCTGTGGAGTGTAAAGAGGGAAGAAGAAATTTCCTGACGTGCATGGGCATCGGTGTACGTGCCTGCTTTTCCCAGACTGCTGCCCTGTGCCCCTACACAGACGTCCCAATATTGACTCTGTGGCCTGAGTCCTCTGCTGTGTGTGGGGGGCCCCGGACAGACACCAGAGCTTGCCCAGAGGAGGCTGGCTGGCTGCATAGGAGAATCCAGTGATGACGGTTCCAAGCTGCTTTTTTCCCTCCAGCACCATGTGCTCCCAGAGGAGGCTGCAGACAGCAAGTGTGCAAGTCCTGCCTGGTCCTGCCCCTGAAAGTACAGACCCTCTCCTGGAACCTGGAGTGCCAGACCACAAGCATGCCGCAGTCCCCACCAAAATACTGCGGCCTGAGACCCCGTTATTAATGCTGCTGATTTCAAGTCCATTTCCAGTCTGGGAGGAATGGTTTTTTGTTTGCCTTCTTTTCAGACTGAAAAGGTCTAAATTGATAAGCAATGATGCATGTCCTTTCTGGTCAATTGCTCACACCTCCAAAAAATGTCTAAGATAAGAATGACAAAAATAATAACAATGCCACTGTGACCTTTTAGCAACGTGGAGGAAATCGCTCTTCAGCAGGGATTTATTTTCCAGCTTTTATGTTTTTTAAACACAGGAAATAAAGGAAGCATTGCACCCTCCCCTTTAATTCACTGGTTCCCCCATTCAGTTTCTATTTCCTGGTAAACTAAATAGGTGCAATTTACAGGCTTTCCTTCCTTTCCAGCTCCTGTGAGCCCTGTTTTAAAAATCCTCTCAACTCACGCTCTACCCCTTCCTCCAAATCTCTAACCCAACTTTTCCAAAGAGACCTTAAATAGATACTGTTGACCTAGAGTAAGGTACCTTGCACATAGTAGGTGCTCATAAAAGGCCAAGTTGGATTAAATTGAAGCACTGCCAGTTCCTCCTCTTGGTCTTAGTCTGGCGGAGAACGACAGAATCGGGGAAATGTGCCGATCGCAACTTGCCTCCCAGTCTAGTTTCTTCTCCACATTTACTACCTGAGGCTTGTAACTGAGAACCTGGCCTCGGTCAGCATCATCGGAAGAGCTCTCCGGAGGGAAGGGCTCCTTCTCCCTAAGTGCCGTGCTGGGGGTGAAGCACGAAGCCCAGCCCCGCAGTGCCAGTCTGCACCTGCCAACACAGAGGCTGTGGATGACAGAGGGGACCTTCTGATGGGGCCGTCCTGGCAGGGCCGTGGTGTAAGAAAGGAGTCGCATACTTGCAAAAGGAGAGCAGGAACCAAGCACGCTACCCAAAGCCTCTGAAATCACAAAATTATTCATGAACCGAAATAATCATTGCTTTGTGTTTCCCCTCTCTGTGAGTAGTGCTGCTCTCGGTACTGCTGCCTAGCCACGGCGGCCCTGGTGGCGGCAGGCGGCCACGCGGATTGCCCCACGGACATCTCCAGGCCTTAGCAGGAGCCTGGAACATCCGCCTCCACCCTGCCCACTCGCCTTCTTGGACCTCATTGTTATCTCTTAGCGGCTGAGGTTAGTAGTCTTTTGGCTGTGCAACACACACAAGTGTGCTCACACTGACATCGTGTGGGGTGAGGCGAGACATCGGGCACGGGCCCCCGCGGTGGGGGGCGCAGAGGACACCAGTGAGGAGAGGGAGAGGCTCAGCACACCCCTCGTCCCCTGGCCAGAGTGCCCAAGACAACCGGGGCCCAGCTCTGACTCGACTTGTGTCCGGAAGCATCAGCTGTCAGATGGTGAGAGCTGGGCTGCCTCGCCCGGGGGCCCACGTCTCTGCTGCTGTTCCACACCCCCACAAGGAGCTGCCACCGGCCACGGTGGGAAAGGAATGTGACAGCGTGACGGCACCCCGGAGAGACAGCCCTTTATTGAGCAGCCGAATGTCTTCTCTCTTTCCGGGGAATGACTTAACCAAACGTCAAACTCCGCTTTTGGATAACGGCTGAAACAACTTTTCTTAAGGAAAACCTAAATGCAAAAGCTTAGTCGAAACAACACCCCAAGGGAGTCCTTGGCTACCTATGCCCAGGCAGGGGATTTGTGCCTTCCCCCAAAGGGAACCGCAGTCAGGCCCGGCCACAGGTCCCCTTCCTGGAATCACAGGCCAGAAGCAGCAGTCTCCACACAGACCGGTTTGGAAGGACCGGGGAGCAGGGGCGAATGGACTCGCTAACGCCTCTGAGCACCTCTGCTGGGCTCACTTCAGAGCCACCGGGGAAACAGAATGTAAAGCATCCCTCTGGGAGGGACCTACGAGTGGAACCGCGACTCTTGGTCCTGCCGTTAGTTGATTCTGCAAATGTTTTAATTGATTCAAAGACAACTGAAACTGAGTTGGGTGATTTTGACATCAATGAATATATTCCGATAAAGTTAGCAGAAACGGATTTTGAGTTAAGTGCAAGAAAAACGAAAACTCAGCCCTTATACTTTCTGCTTTAAATTACCATACAGCCTGCAGGCCAGTCCCCTCAGGGCTTACTACAGAGACTCAGCAGATGTTAAACCCACCGGGAAAAGCCCAAAGCTCTGGCTCTTCGAGGGAAATGTGAGTTAGTCAATAAAGAGACATAGATCCTTTTAACCATATGTGTTTCTGGACTTTATGTGGCGTGCCTCTCGGCCATGTGGAGGACGGCTGTCCGGCTGGGCACTCAATGGGTTAACGTCCAAGCCAAGATCCCAAGGGACCCAGGCATGTTAAGAGCGGAGGCTCCGCCAGTTACAGCCTGCCCTCATGCTTCCTAAAAGTCTGAATGGGCAGGAAGACTGCCCTCGTTTGATCTGACCTTCCGCTGAGATCGTTTGCTTAGCGCACGTTAGCTGTTTCTGGCCCCTCACCCTTCAGCAGGCTGCATCCACCGAAAGAGCTCTGGGAAGTTCACCAGTGTCTCCCAACGTCCAGATGTGCACGAACCTCTTCTCAACCATCCTGCAGTGGGTCTGCCTTTTGGAGCCACCGTCCCCTTGAGCTCCTGAGATGCAGCTCCTTCTCGAGCCTCCTTTCCTCTGTTCGTCCTCAAGTCCCCCGGGCCAACGCCCTTTAGGTTTTGGGGCCCTTTGCGGTTCGGTGCCAGACATCTGGTCTGCATACCTGACCGGCGTGCTCTCCCCTGCACCTGTTCACTGAGTGCCTGCCTCCTCTGCCAGGTGTTCTTCCAGTGCGGGGGTCCAACAGCGAACGTGACAGATAAAAGTCTCTGCTCCCATGGACTTGGATTCCAGTGCCAGGGCTGACAGATTTCTGTGAAGGACCAGACAGTAAATATTTTAGGCTTTGCAGGCCATATGGCCTCTATAGAAACTACAGCTCTGTGGCTATAGCCCAAAAGCAGCCGCAGACAGTACATAAACAAATGGGATGGCTATGTTCCAATAAAACTTTTCAGTTATAAAAAACAGGTTGTAGGAAGGAGGGCTTAGGCCTATTGGGAAGGACATGCCCTCTTTCTGCTGGAATTTTTGAGCCTATAGAATGAAGCTTGGGGGCGATCTTTGCTGTAACACAGGGAGAGCATGGCTGAGAATGAAGCCGTCCCAGAGGAAGGCAGAGTGAAGTGTCCTCCTGGCACTCATCACACGTCTGCAGCACCTGGATTCAGCCAGGTAGCCACACACGAAACTGTGTGTACCTCCTCCCCTGTGCCTTCGCTTATTTTGAGTCAGTAAACATTCCTCCCTCCTCCACTTTTTTTTTGCTTAAGCCAGTTGAGTTAGGGGTCTTTCTGTCACTTATAACCAGAGTCCCGACTGGTACAAAACCCACACCCATTCTTGCACCTCTTTTCTCCTTACACTACACACTTTCCCTGGGCACTCCCACCCACCTCCCTGCGTTTCTGCAGTCACCTCTACGCAGACAACCCTGACATCTTCATTTCAGGCCCCAACATCAGCACTGGGCCCATATTTCCTATGGCCTACTAGGCATTTCGCCAAGATATCTAGCAACGGAACTGAAATGCAGCTCAAACTCTGGTTTCTCTTCAGATCGTACAAGTCTTTTGCCTTTTAAAACTCAACACATGCCCCAACCTCCATCCCTCCAAACATCTCCTGTGTTTCATAATAATACTAAAAATAATACCAACTATTGCTCTATGTAAGGCCCTTACTCTGTGTAGGCATCATGTTATTTCTAATATTATTTCTAATCTTCCCAATTAACATGCAAGACAGATATTGTAAGTCCCACTGTACAGGTGAGGAAACTGAATCCCAGGGTCTAAGCTCATCTTAAGTGACTGGCTTCCTTTGTCCCAAGCTGTGCGTTGACGGCACCACAACCCACTCAGTCCCCCAAACCAGAGACTCTTCGCCGGAGCATCTCTTGCATCTTCCTCTCTCTTCACAGCCACCGATTTATGTAGAGTTCTTGTTCCTGGGGTAACACAACAGCCTCCAAACACCCCCCCATCTCCCCACGCCCTTCCCTTCCACTCCAGTTCATACTTTATTTCCTTGCATTACACCACTGACCCTTGAGCAACACAGGCCTGAACGGTGCTGGTCCACTTACGTGCAAATTTTTCTCCAGCCAAATGCAGATCGAAAACAGAGTAGAGGAAGGATGTGCACCCGCCATTCAGAGGGGCGACGTTTTGTGTCGGCTGGTTCCTCACGGCCAACTGCAGGAGGATGTGAAGATTTTGACACACAAGGCGGATCCCGGAACCAATCCCCTGAGTGTGCCGAGGGCTGACTGTAAATCCAAACCGCCAATGAACAAAAAAAGTTTTTTGCACCTTGTCCCTCCCCTGCTCAGAAACGAGCAGCTCCTCCTACAGGATAGAAGCCAAACACCTTAGCTGGCAATCAAGGTCACTTTCAATCCAGCCCACCACCTACCTTTTTAAAAAAATTATCTACATTTAAGGTGTACAACGTGGTGTGTCGATGTACATACACATAGTAAAATGGTGACTACGGTGAAGAAAACTAACCTACCCACAACCTGCCTCTCCTATCTTCTCTCTTACTCATGCACCATTTAGTACATTCTTGATTTGTCTACCGCTTCCAGAAAATAGCAGGTTTAATCTGTGCTTCTAGAACTGCCGAAACCATTTGTGCTCGGAGCGATCCAGCTGCTGTCTGATTGCATTTTAGGTCCCCTCTCGATTCCCCACTCTTCCGCGGCGCCCTCCTTCATCCTCCCACCTCCCTGCTTCTGAGCTACGTTGTGCCTCCGCTCCACTGGCAATTTCCCTCTGTCAGTTACGTGCCACTTTGACACATTGTCGTCTTATCTGAATTGTTGTCTCATTTCGTTATTTAAGGCATGCAGTGCATTGTTATTTAACTGCATCCTACTTCCCTCCCGGGCAGTAAGTGCTGTGGACAGGCACAGGGTCACCTTCCTAATCCCTCCGTAGTTCTTAGCACATGTCTTATTGCAGCTCTGCCCAACGCGGGCTGCACAGGAGCCTCCAGCAGAGCTTCTGAAATACAAACGCCACGTGCCATGACCAGACATTTGGATTTAGTCAGTCTGATGCGAGGCCCAGGCATTGTCATATTTTAAATCTTTCCAGGTGGTTCTAACGTGCAGCCAGGCTTGAGAATGAGTGGTTTAGCATGCTGCAGATACCCAGAAAATGGTTGATGGATGCTTGATTGATTGACAGATGTGGGCCCAAATTTCAAAATTAACCCAAGTGTATTTTGCTCATGAACAAGGTGGTTAACCCAGTAGACCTAGTGAATATTGTTTGGGGCCAAAGGTGATAATGCTGAGGATAACAATGGTGATGGTGATGATGGTGAAAACCTGAAACGAATTCCCCCGGCATCCCTTGTCTCAACACCAGGCAAGAGTTCCCCAATAAGAAATCAGGTCACCCCGGTTCGATGTTTGCGGATTCTTTTCTTCTAATAGATGCCTGTCGTGTCTTCCCAGCCACTCCGTACAGGACTCTGCAAGGCAACAGGCTTCCTGCATCAGTGGAGCAAACTCACTGGGAATAACCCAGTTCCTCCTCATCCCGAAGGCCACGGTTTATAAAAAACTTAGTTAATCTGTCATTGTGAAGAATTTTTGGATACAACTAAGTTCTTTCTTAATGAGGCCTGGCTCCCGGGGAATGGGTAGGGACACAGCTTTTTAATCTATTGCCTAAAACATTCTTGGAAGAAAAGAAGTTTGCATCAATAGTTGTCTCCTGTTCTTTAGAGACATTTGCTAATGAGGCAGAGTCATGCGGCTTTGCTCCGTTCTGAGCGGGGCCCACCCTGACCACACTCAGAACCTGCAAATGCCCTCAGAGTGTTCCTACAGCCGCTAAAGGCGGGAGGACTGGGGAGAGCATCTTTACCCACCAAGGGGTCCCCACAGGTATAGCCCAAGCATCGAGGACCTGGGGCAATATCTACCATTTTATAGCAGATCTGATTTAGGATTTATCTTGGTTAGAAGTCAATAGATGCAAAAATTCTGCATGGTATTTTCTTCTTTTTTAGGCCAACTTCCATTTAAAGCCAGAAGAAACCAGGACACGTCTGAACAGATCAGAACAGAGGGCCTAGGGGAGTCCTTAATTTGGGGCCCACGTGGAGGACATGCCAAGGGATCAGAGTAGCGTAGTCATCAGGAGCACAAGTTCCGGAGTCAGACCACTGAGTCCAAACTGACCTTTGCCCACCGACCTCACCTCTCCGGGCTTCAGGTTCCATATTTGTAAAGTTATATGATAGTGACAAGTAATAGTAAGAATCCAGTTGGACACGGGAGAGATTGGGTTTGTGGGAAGTGTAGCATCGAGGGTCCCTGTGGCTCTTGTGGGTCATGAAGTTGACCCAAATTTTTGCTCCCGGCGGACTGGCTTCTGTTTAATGCACGTGTCTAAGGGAACCGGCTTTTCATTTCACTGGCCAGTGGAGGGTAATAGGGATTTTTTTTGTCCCAAATCCACAGGACAGACTAGGTATTACTCAGGATCCAGTCAAAAAAGCAGAAAGCACTCCAGGCCTTCCAAACGGAAGCAGTTTAATAAGGGAATTAGTGGCACCGGTAGCGCAAGAGCCCAGAAGCCAAGCAGAGGACGGCGAGGTGGGCCGGAACTCAGCAGGTGCAGGAAGTGATTGTCGCCTGAGGGCTGGAAGGACAGCAGGGAAAGACGGTGCCACGTGGTCCAGAAGCCAGGCCTCCAGGCAGGAGCCGAGCCCATGGCGGGCTGCTGGGAAGAACCCGGGGTGACGGAGCAAGGGAACGACGGTGGAGGCTGAGCCCTGGGGAGGACACAGCCACGGCCTGAGTCACTGTAGCAAGCAGAGAGAAACGGGAAGAGACACCCTGGATCCCCCTGCTCTCACTCTCCCCGAGGAGCAGGGCGTCCAGGAAATGCAGTCTCCTCCAACACCGGGGGACAGGGAATGCAGGGAGCCGTCTGCGGGAAGACGGGCAGTTGCAGCGTCGCCTCTTTTCCCACTTCTGGATGCACTTACCTCCCCTGAGGACGCGCAGAACGGTGTCTCTGGGCAAATTAAAATTCAGAAGGGTGTTTCTCATCTGGGACTGTCAGAAGGGAGCGGGCAGGCCGAACCAGAAGGGTCCCGGAGCCACACTGTGCTCCCAGGGCTGCCGTGCCAGGAGACGGAACGCCGCAGACAGCGAAGGGAAACGCTGCTGGCACTGGGGCAGTTGGTTTGCTGGTTTTCTTCAATTTTTTTTTTTGTCTGGCAAGTGCTTCAGTTCTTTGTATTATTAATCTGGGATTTTTTTTCATGTTCTCTACACATCTTTGGAAGATTAATTTAAAACAAATCTGTAGGTTCTCAAGGGACTAATTCATTTTTCTGACTCTTTGAACAAAGGACAACTATTATTTCTTATCAACAGAAAAGCAGAACATTCTGAGTTAAAAGCCAGAAGAGCTGCCTGCCTCCTTGGCAGTCCGAGGCTTACGACGGTGGGGGGATCTCAGCATAGGCTGAGTTTCTCGTGGGAGTTTGCACACAGTGGCAAAGGAGGAAAGGAAGAGAATGGCCCTGGCCATGCCAGGCGAAGGCTTCAGGACCCTGGGCCTCCGCTCTGCCTTACACCCTTCCCAGCCCACTTCTGTGAGAAGAGCAGCTTCCCGTGGGCCAATGGGCAGCCACATGCTGGGGGCCCGGTTCTGCTAGTGAGCAAATGAAACATTTAGGTTGGGAGCAGAAGTCAATCTTCCATCGTTTGTCTGAAGTTCAGGAGCCGGGGCCTTCTAGCAGAAACTGAGTCGTGCCAGGGGCTCCATGGGGAGCTGAGAGACATAGCTGGTGTCGGAGAGGCCAGTGAGCATGGAGATCGAGGGAGACGTACTCTGGCTTCTCCCGCTTCCTGCCCTCCAAATCTGGAAGAAGAAGCAAAATGAAGACTTTAAAACCACACAGTCTCAGAGCCAGATCATCTGTCCTTCTAGCAAAGGCATCCTCCCTCAGCGCCTGCACACACAGGCACACACACAACCCCTGACGCTGCTGGACGCCTCCGCCGCCGAGAAGTCAGAGTCCTCCGTCCCGTCGGCGGCTGGCCCGGCCGTTACGGACTCTCCTTCCCTGAGCCACATCCGCCCACCAGCCCGGGAGAGAAGGGCTGGTCCGCCCCCCTGCCTGCTGGTGCTTCGTGGACGCCCCTCCGTCTCTCGAGTCCTTCCTCATCCTCTGTTCTCCTGGCTAAAAATCCCTAGTTCTTCTTTTAACACAAGCACCACATTTTCAGCTTTTGGTTTTAGATGTCTGCCCGCTAAGTGTCTCAACCGGGTTTATCCAAAATTTGTCGCAGTGTATGAACTGACATTCTTTGAAAAAGAAAAAAGAAAGTTCTGTGGTCAAACAAGTTTAGAAAGTGCTGGGTCAATAGTCTTGGTGGTCGCAGCGAGGGTCCACCCACACTGCTGGCTCCGCCCCTCAGTGCAGGGGCCCCGCTCGCACCGCCAGCACCTGCTTGGCTTTAGGGCTTTGACCCTCGGAGACCACTGTGCCCACCCGAGGGAAGCAAGAGAGTCAAGGAACTAACACTCCCCGGGAGCAGCCCTCAAGCAAAGGGGTCAGGAGTTGGTGTGTAACTACCCCGGCTCTCCGTCACCACCCTTCAGGTGGGGCGACACTGTGGCCCGTGTTCTGGCGGGCTGCCACAGTTTCCCAGCAGGAGTAAGCTTCGGTGCACAGTGGCGACTGGCTCTCTGAAACGTCCTTGTCTCCTTCCCCATACCTTCCGGGAAACGGGACTCTCTGTCTTGGTAAATGCTCTTGGGGAACCCAAACGAGGACACAGCTGACTTGTGCTACAAATCTCCCAGCAAGGGCTACAGTCTGAGGCCTTTCCTAAACTTACTGGACCAAGGAACCCTTTCCTCAGGGCACCCTGAGGGACTAGCGCTCTGTCCCAGAGAACGCTCTTCGGGAAACACTGTTCTGACGCCTGGGCAGGGCGCAGCCCTGTCACGGAGTTCTCGAGAGAGAAGAAGTCAAGGACAGGGCGATGATCAGGGCGTGAGGCAAGAAGGACAAGTGGGAATATTCGGCCACCTACAAGTGTAACACCTGGCGTGAGGACTCCCCGGCGACAGAGTCCTCTCAGAAACAGGCTGCAGGGGAGCAGCTGCCGTCGATGTCTAACAGGGTCATCTGCCACCGTGGGCCCGGTTTGAGGTCCAGTTCTCACGCTTCTAGTGCGGCGTGCGGATTTGGCTAATTCCTAGCAGATTCGCACTTCACAAAAAAATTATATTTTAGCTGCCCGTGAGAGAATGAACCCTCCTGCCCTGTCTCTGTCCGTAAGGAAATCGTACCAATCTCCTCACGCTGCAAGACTGAGCGGCAGAGACACCCCAGGAATTGGGCAATTTTGTCAGGAAGTTCAGCATTCGAGGCAAATGGAAAATGGCTGGGGACTTTTTCTCAACAACTTGGCCCGACTGGGATCCATTCCAGGACTGAGAAGCATTCAAGCAACACGGGGCCTGCAGAGCTATAAAATAGGGTCGTTTTGCAGCTGGGAAAGCTCAGTGTGCCCTAGCGTCACAGCACAGGCACTCGCTAGGGTTGGGGGGCATGTTGACACTCGAAGCTGTTTCATGGTTTCAACCGTGAGACACGGGGCCAAACATGCGTTTGGGGTGTGGGTCGTCGCAGAGACACGGGAGTGGCCATCTCAATCCCGGCACGGGCTGGGAGACTTTACCTTGCCCCTGGGAGGACGTGGGATGCTTTTCTGGGGCACCCCCGGGGCTGTCCCGGGAGATGGCTCTGGTGTTCCGTGGCTGATTCGGGGAACGCCGTCAGGGCCGCACACACATGCCTGGGCCTCTGCTGGGCACTGGCTTCGCGCTTGTCATTTGGTGGCCTGTTCTGTGTGCCAGGGAACAAGATGTGTAAACGATGAACGTTCGCAGTCTTTCCCGATCCCCCGCCCACTACGAGCATCCCGGCCGGGCCTGGCAGACGCGTTCAGCACCCGGAGTCTGGAGAAAGGAGGAGGCAGAGGAACGCAGAGGCCTGGGGAGTGCGGCTTGGCCAAGGAAGTCCAGGGCAGGCGAGGGAGGAAAGGAAGTGCAGAGCTGCTCAGCACACGGACCGGTTAAGGGAGAAAAGAAGCATGTGCTGAGAATGATGACCGAGGTCTGCGTGTTTCCTCCGTGGTGCTGGAAAGATAAAAGTCATGGACAGGGCGCTCGCTTTGAAATCACTCTCGACCGCTGGGCTGGACTCTCTTAACCAAAAATTCACCTTAGAGGTGGGTGGTGTGGGTCAGGGTTTAAAGGACTATGCAGGCGTACGTCCAGACCCTGAGCCGGACAATCCACCCACCGAGACAGGTCCAGCTAGCGACCCACGGAATGGGCTCTGGGACCCCAGCCCTGTCCGGGGCAAACCGCCCCGCGTCTTCTCTCCTTTCGTCCTTGCTCCTCACTGTCCACCTGACTCCAGTCTTTTCTGAACTTCCGACTTCTCAGTAGTTCTCCCATTTTGGGCCCCGAGCTTCCTCCTCTTTGGACTTGAGGACAGAGTTGGCTTCCATGGCTCTGATCCTTGCTGTCCTCAGGAAAAAGCTTTTGTCTCCCTTCTGGCCCTCCCCCTTCCCAGGCCTCCGGGGTGAGCACCGTCGCAGCCTGGCTCCACCACCCTGACGCCTGATGCCAGCCGGGCTTGCTCTGCACCCCACCCCGCCCGAGGGGCCGGTAGACAGCGCAGAGCGTGTCTGGTTCCCGGCTAGACTCTCACTGCTCGAGGCCGAGGCACGTCCTCCGGTGTCCTCCCTGATCCGAGCACCGCGTCTGGTCCGTGGCGCGGGTCCCTCGAGCACACCGTGATTCACAGGCACGGGCCAGCTTCAGGGCTCAGCCTGGGGGAGATGGCAGGAAGAACTGGGACGCTTAGACGTTATCATGAGATGCTTAAACGTGTTCACAAAAATCCCAGATAGCCAGAGGGGCTCTTACCTAAATTAGAAACCATAAGGAAGGGAGATGTTATTTTCTGGTCAGCAGCCAATGCTCTAATGATTTAACAAAGTCAGCGGCTCATGGGACCTCCATGACCTTGCCGCACTGAATCGCGGTTCCTCCCTTTGCTCCTAAAAGTCCGTCCTCACTCCCAGCTCGGCTGAGTTTCCCGCTGGGCTGCACTTGCTCTAGGCCCCAGCCCCTGCCTTGGGCGGCCCTCCCCTCTCCCCTCTGTCATCCTCATGCCTGTGATGAAATCTCAAGTGTTTCTGACTGGACTGCTCACGTTTCCGGTTGTTATGTGCTTTTTCTTGCAGATTTGCTCAGTGAGTACGGTGAGCAAGCCTCTGCCAGGCGCCAGGCAGACGGGGAGTCTCTGCCGACGGGAGGGCCCAGCACACAAGCCAGCGGAGAACTAGGAAGTGCGGTTAGGAAGCCCGACCTAGCGGCCAAGGGACGCACAGTCCGGAGGGTGCAGGAGACGGGTATGAGTGGGAAAGGCTTTCAGAAACGGGCAGTGCCTGGGCTGACTTTAAAGCATGTGTAGGACGTGAGTCGGCCCAGTGGAGAAGTGAAGGGGAGATTCTGATTGTCCTCAAACCTCCGACGTCAGTGCTCTTTGAGCCTTTTTCGCTCAGTATCTCTGTACACGTCCTCCACAGCCCAACTCCAAGGATGCCGCCTCGGTGGGGTCTCCCTGCCTTTCCCACCCCTCCCGGGATTAAGCTCTCCAGTCCCCCAGGGTACTTTTGAGCCCAGTTCAATAAAACATCATCCCCTGCGTCATTCTTACAGACCCAGGAACCTGCCTCCCTGGCTCTCGCTCATCGCAGTAGCTTCAGGGCCTGGCATATGCCTGGAACTTAGTAGCTACTCAATAAATGCTTGTTTCACTTAAATCATCTAATCTTAAAACAGTTTATTGATGTCATGAGGCTTTCACGGGTGTCAACTTGGGTAGTAGTTGGTGCATATTAGGCAGCACATTAGTCAGAGTACACTGGGCCGTGCTGCTGGAACAAAATCTGAACCCTACGAAGATTTATTCATTTAACATGCCAGAAATTTATTCCTCACTCATTACCACCTGTTCTTTTCAGGTCAGCCAGTGTAGGAGGGGGAAGGGAGGGTTCTCCTTCGCATGCTTGCTGAGGAGCTCAGGGTGATGGAGGCCGCACCATTGGAAATTTCATCTCTGGCCAAAGCAAGGGAAGAGATGTCTACAGGTTTTGCACTGGCTCATCCACACATCAGCCCATGCTGACATGTGTCACTTCCATTTCGGTTAACCAAAATTGCAAGGGAATTGCAAAAATCTCTCTCCTAACAGCAAGGGGGCAGGGAGTAGTGGAGGAAAAGTAGCCGGAATGTTCGGTGAGAGACCACCGCCTCTGCTCTAGGTAGGAATAGCGTTCCTTCCACCTTTTCCTCACCAGCTGAGGGAAAGCGGAGTCACCGAGGGACAACCAGCAACCCTCACTGTCCTCACTGAGGTCTAGTGCCCCAGCTCCCGTCAATGCCCAGGAAACGGTGAGGCCTGGTGCCCTAGGAAATGATTGTGTTAGCTTCATTTTCCCCTGGAAATGCTCACCCCTGCCCAGATCTGACTGGTCCTGGCCCTCTTCCCCTCGTATGGGCACTGCCACCTCAGGAGGCCGCCGTCTGCAGCGCAGGTCACAGAGGCCGACAGGGCCATGCCTCCCTGACATCGCGCCCTTCAGCATCCGTGTCTTCCCGAATGGAACCCGCTCGGGGCTTCACTTTGCCCACAGGTGCATGGCGCAGCTACGCAGCGGCTTCTCTTCATTTCTGATGTTCATATTTTCCTTTGCTCCCATCCTCATTCTCCTTCCTGGTGCCAGTCCCTTGAATTACTGCCATGTTTTCACGTTTCATTTAATCAGAAAGCGCATCTCTGGGGTTGCTGTCACCAAGGGCTTCAATAAATTTCAGCGTCCTCACACCCCTCCCCCACACCTATCGTCCTGTGCATCTTCTTCCTGTTCCCACCTTGGACTCATCTGTGAAAGCTGTTTTAATTTGTTTTCTGCTTGGGTCTATGACTACAATGCATTTCTACACCCCTGCCTTCATTAATTCTACTTGCGCCGCGGACCTTGGACTCAGGAGCTACGCTTTAGGAAGGCAGATGGGCGAGGCTTGGCTTAGCAGTTGCAGCTCACGGCGCCTGTGCTGATTTGCTTTCTTATTACTCTTCTAGTGCACTTGAGAGTTGTCATTTGCGTGGGTTTCTCTTTTTCGTCTCCTCTTATGAACTTGCCTTGTCCGCAGGCTCCTTCCGGGCAGTCACCACGTCTTCTGCGCGCTCCTGGGAGCCCTCGGGGCCTGCGGGCCACGGCTGCGCCACTGCCTGCCAGGCTGACCAAGCACCCCACTCCCACCCTCCTCCAGCTCGTCCCGACTCATGAGGGGCCGGGGACAGGAGTCCTCTCGGCAGTCCTCTGGGACAGAGGAGCCCTGGCCATGCCCTGGGGACGCTGGTCTCCTGATCGTGCACTTTCTCCCTCCTTGGCTTTTCTTCTTCTCAAATTTCAGGGAAACCTGAAAGTCCTTGAACACTGGGCACTTCCCAAGGGAAATAACGCCCCTCTGGTTTGAGCTGACACACTGCCTGGCTCATTAGAGGTCACGGGGGCTAGCGCGGATCCACTACTCCTTCTGAATTTAGAGGGAGGCCATCCTGGGGTGGAGGTTGCAGGTGAGGGTGGAGATGAGTGGTCCCTGGTGTGCGTGTGTGCGTGTGTGTGTGTGTGTGTGCGTGCGAGAGAGAGTGATTCACACGCTGTCTGAGGAGCATGGCAGAATAAAAGAACTGAGAAGATTATGACTCCAGACCCAACTTGCTCAACTTGCTTTTAAGCAAATATCTTTCTCCTGTGAGACTCTGTCTCTTCTCCAGTTAAACACGAGCAGTTGGAACTGCTCGGTTCCAAAGCGCCCTCCGACTCTGAGGGGCTATGGCTTTATGAACACTGGCTTGAGAATCATTGTTTGACTATGGGCTATTTAGTTCAACTCTTTATGCTTTGGGCTTTTTTTTTTTTTTTTTTTTGGTAATTCTAAATGAGGGATGCTATTCCCAATTCAAGAAACTGTTGTGATAATAAAAGGAAATTAAAGATGTAAAAGCACTGGAAAAATTTAGTGGTATTCTTTTTTTTTTATTTCTGCATATTATTGGGGTACAAATGTTTAGGTTACATTTCCCTTGACCCCTGCCCAAGACAGAGCTTCAAGCATGTCCATCCCCCAGACAGTGCTCATTGCTCTCTTTATGTTTGTATATACCCATCCCCTCCCATCTGCCCAACGCCCCATAAATGTTATTCTTATATGTGCACTTAGGTTTTGATCAGTGAAACCAATTTGCTGGTGAGTACATGTGCTTATTTTTCCATTCTTGGGATACTTCACTTAGTACAATGGGTTCCAGCTCTATCCAGGAGAATACAAGAGGTGCTATATCACTATTATTTCTTATAGCTGAATAGTACTCCATGGCATACATATACCACATTTTATTAATCCACTCATGTATTTATGGGCACTTGTGTTGTTTCCACATCTTTGCAATTGTGAATTATGCTGCTATAAACATTCAGGTGCAGATGTCTTTGTTATAGAATATCTTTTGTTCTTTTGGGTAGATGCCCAGTATTGGGATTGCTGGATCAAATGGTAGATCTACTTGTATCTCTTTGAAGTATCTCCATATTGCTTTCCACAGAGGTTGCACTAGTTTGAAGTCCCACCAGCAGTGTAAGAGTGTTCCTATCTCTCCGCATCCACACCAACATTTATTGTTTTGGGACTTTTTGATAAAGGCCATTCTCACTGGAGGTAATTGATATCTCATTGTGGTTTTGATTTGCATTTCCCTGATGATTAGAGATGTTGAGCATTTTTTCATATGTTTCTTGGCCATTATTCTGTCTTCTTTTGAAAAGTTTCTGTTCATGATCTTTGCCCACTTTTGATAGGGTTGTTTGATTTTTTTCTTGTTGATTTTCCTGAGTTCTAAATAGATTCTAGTTATCAGCCCTTTATTGGACGTGTAGCATGCAAAAATTTTTTCCCATTCTGTAGATTGTCTGTTTGCTCTCGTGACAGTTTCTTTGGCTGTACAGAAGCTTTTTAATTTGATCAAGTCCCATTTATTTATTTTTGTTGTTGCTGTGATTGCCTTTGGGGTCTTCTTCATAAATTCTTTGCCTAGGCCAGTGTCTACAAGAGTTTTTCCAACATTTTCTTCTAGAATTCTAATCCTTTCACATCTTAAGTTTAAGTCTGTTACCCAGCATGAGTTGATTTTTGTGAGAGGTGAAAGGTGTGGATCCTGGTTCAGTCTTCCACAGGTGGCTATCCAGTTTTCCCAGCACCATTTATTGAATAAGGATTCTTTTCCCCAGTGTATGTTTTTGTCTGCTTTGTCAAAGATTAGATGGCTATATGCGGATGGTTTTAGATCTGGGTTCTCAGTTCTGTTCCACTGGTCAATGTCCCTGTTCTTGTGTCAGTACCAAGCTGTTTTCATTATGATAGCCTTGTAGTATAGTTTGAAGTCCAGTAGATTGATACCTCTCATTTTTTTTTTATTGCCTAGAATTGCTTTTGCTGTACAGGGTCTTCTCTTGTTCCATATGAAGCGTAAAATTATTTTTTTCTATATCGGTGAAAATGATGTTGGTATTTTAATAGGGATTGCATTGAATCTGTAGATCCCTTTGGGTAGTATAGACATTTTAACAATGTTGATTCCGCCGACCCACTAGCATGGTATGGTTTTCCACCTGTTTATGTCCTCTGATATTTCCTTCCTCAGTGTTTCATAGTTCTCCCAATAGAGGTCTTTTACCTCTTTAGTAAAATATATTCCTAGGTACTTTATTTTCTTTGTTGCTATTGTGAAGAGTATTGAGTCTTTGATTTGATTCTCAGTTTGACTGTTATTGGTGTATAAGAATACCTCTGGGAGCCCGAGCACATCAACCCCTCATGCTGAGGTGGTGGCTTGTGTCCCGCCGGCCCACTCCATGTCGCCCCATGCTGCTGTGGCTGCCATGGCACCATGGCTCTGTTTGTCTTGCTCCTGTCCTTGCTGGTGGTGGTAGCTTAATAAACAGTGAATGAATGAAGGTCCTAAGAAGGCTGAACACAGGATGGTCTTAGGCTGGAGGAGGGACACATCCCTGCCCTCATGTCTGGAGGGAGAGGAGATCCAGGTGTTTTGGGGAACGAGTTTATTAAGATCACCAGGGTCCATTGTTTTCCGAAATGGAAATTGGCCTATACCAGGAAAGCGAATCCCAGATGTGGCTGCATTGTCCATGGGCTTCTCTGTGAAAGAAGACCTTTCTTGGCCAGGACTTGCCGTGGGTAACCTGTTCCATCGTCCTCGGGCTATGGTTATGGTGATGGTGAAGGGAGTAGACAAACTGGCTCTACCCCCAGGCAGTGTCATTTCATACCCTTTGGAAAATGCAGTTCCTTTAAGTCTTGACAGTGTTGCGAATTCCATTCACTCCTTATTTTCTGAGGAAACTGTAGTTTTGCAGTTGGCTCCCAGTGAGGAAAGAGTATATATGGCAGGGAAGGCAAACTCAGTTTTTGAAGACCTTTCAGTCACATTACGACAGCTCCGTAATCGCCTGTTTCAAGAAAACTCTGTTCTCAATTCACTTCCCCTCAATTCTCTGAGTAGGAACAACGAAGTTGACCCGCTTTTTCTTTCTGAACTACAAGTACTACATGATATTTCAAGTTTGTTGTCTCATCATAAGCATCTAGCCAAGGATCATTCTCCTGATTTATATTCACTGGAGCTAGCAGGTTTGGATGAAATTGGGAAATGTTATGGAGAAGACTCTGAACAATTCAGAGATGCTTCTAAGATCCTTGTTGATGCTCTGCAAAAGTTTGCAGATGACACGTACAATCTTTATGGTGGAAATGCAGTGGTAGAGTTAGTGACCGTCAAGTCATTTGACACATCCCTTGTGAGGAAGACAAGGACTATCCTTGAGACAAAACAAACAAAAAACACAGCAAGTCCCTACAACCTTGCATATAAGTATAATTTTGAGTATTCAGTGGTTTTCAACATGGTACTTTGGATAATGATCACCTTGGCCTTGGCTGTGATTATCACCGCTCACAATATTTGGAACATGGATCCTGGATATGATAGCATCATTTATAGGATGACAAACCAGAGGATTCGAATGGATTGAACTTTCCTTATGCCAAACTTAGAAAAGGAGTTTCAAATTTGGCTGTTTTATTAAAATATATCTCTTAAAGTAGATTTAAAGCAGATAGTGTGATTTAAAGTAGATAGTATACTTTAAATTTATTTTTTAAAAAAAGCAAATTTTGTTCTCTATTTTGTGTGTGCCTGTGATGTTTTTTTAGAGTGAATTATAGTGTTGATGTGAATTGAACTGTGTGATATAGATTCCATAATATGCTCAAATATTATGATATAGCCATTTAATAACATAATTTCATTCCATTTAATAAATTTGGAAATATGCACTGAAAGAAATGTAAAACGCTTAGAATAGCTTGTGTTATTTATGTTAAAAAGTGCGCTGAATTTATCAGAGAATCTTATGAATGCCTAACTTCCTTACACAAGATAGGTGAAAATTGTATTTGGGCTGTTGTATACTATGAACCATTTGCAAATGTCTTAATTTGATGTAAATATCTCTGAAACAAGAGAAAAGATGTTTAATTTAGAGCAGCCCTAGAATATGGATGTGCTTATACAATCGCTTAGTTTTGGAACTGTATCCGATTGACAGAGGATAGCTGTTTTTTAACCTTCTGCAAGTCCGGTGATCCATATGGTCTAATATGGATATTAAAAATACTACATTGATCTAAGAAGAGACTAGCTTTGTGGAGTATAGATGCTTTTAATTGTACACACAAAAACAAATCTTTGGGGGACATCTTGAGGCATGAATATAAAATATGTTTATTTCAGTAACTTTTTCCCTGTGTAAGTTATTATGGTTTTGTGGTACAACCTCATTCTATAGAATATTAAGTGGAAGTGGATGAATTCTAAAAATGAATGCCTCTGATTTGTGTATATTGATTTTGTATCCTGAGAGTTTACTGAATTCATTTATCAATTCCAGGAGTCTCTTGGTTGAATCCTTGGGATTTTCTAGATATAATATCATCAGCAAAGAGTGAGAGTTTGATCTCTTCTGCCCCAGTTTGGATGCCCCTAATTCCACTCTCTTGTCTAATTGCTGTAGCAAGGACTTCCAGCACTATGTTGAATAGAAGTGGAGATAGTGGGCAACCTTGCCTGGTTCCATTTCTAAGTGGGAATGCTTTCAATTTTTCCCCATTCAGTATGATGCTGGCTGTGGGTTTGTCATATATGGCATGTATCATTTTTAGGTAAGCCCCATCTATGCCTATTTTGTTAAGCATTCTTATCATAAAAGGGTGTTGAATTTTGTCAAATGCTTTTTCTATGTCTATTGAGAGGATCATATGGTCTTTGCTTTCGCTTCTATTTATATGGTGAATTAAATTTATAGATTTGCATATGTTGAACCATCCCTTCATCTCTGGGATGAAGCCCACTTGGTTGTGATGGATTATTTTCTTGATAAGCACCTGGATTCGGTTTGCTAGGATTTTGTTGAGAATTTTTGCATCTATATTCATTAGGGATATTGGTCTGTAGTTTTCTATTTTTGTTGCATCCTTTCCTGGTTTTGGTATCAGGATTATGTTGGCTTCACAGAAAGTGTTGGGGAGGATTCCATCCCTCTCGATGTTGTGGAATAATTTCTGCAGGATAGGCACCAATTCTTCTTTGTAGGTGTGGTAAAATTCGGGTGTGAAACCATCTGGTCCAGGACTTTTCCTTTTAGGAAGGTTTTTTATTGCTGTTTCAATTTCCATATTTGATATTGGTCTGTTCAGGAATTCTATTTCTTCCTGGTTGAGCCTAGAGAGGCTGCGTGTTTCTAAAAATTTGTCCATTTCCTCCACATTTTCCAGTTTGTGTGCATAAAGGTTTTTGTAGTATTCATAGATTATATCTTGTATCTCTGTGGCATCAGTTGTAATTTCTCCTTTTTTTTTCCTGATGGAGCTTATTAGAGATTTTTTCTTTTCTGCTTTCCATTAGTCCAGCCAAAAGCATGTCAATTTTGTTTATTTTTTCAAAGAACCAACTTTTTGTTTTATTAATCTTCAGTATGGTTTTCTTGTTGTCAATTTCATTTAGTTCTGATTTGATCTTATTAATTTCACTTCTGCTGGGTTTGGGGTCCATCTGTTCTTCTTTCTCTGGCTCTTTGAGTTGAGTCATTATGTTTTCTATTTGTGATCTTTCTGTCTTTTGGATATAGGCATTTACGGAAATAAACTTTCCTCTCAGGACTGCTTTAGCTGTGTCCCACAGATTTTGGTAACTTGTGTCTCCTTTGTCATTTAGTTCAAAGAATCTTTTGATTTCCATCTTGATGAAAGTAATCATTCAGCAGAAGGTTGTTTAGTTTCCACGACTTTGGGTAGAAATGAGAGTTTCTGTTAGGGTTGATTTCTACTTTTATTCCACTGTGGTCTGAGAAGATACATGGTATGATTTCTATTTTTTAAAATTTTTTGAGACATGCTTTGTGTCCTAGGATATGGCCGATCTTAGAGAATGTCCCATGAGCTGATGAGAAGAACGTATATTCAGTGGTTTTTGGGTAGAATGTCCTATAAATGTCAGTTGGGCCCATTTGTTCTAGAGTTCTGTTTAAGTCCATTATTTTGTTGTTAATTCTCTGTTTGGAGGATCCGTCCTGTGCTGTCAGCGGGGTGTTAAAATCTCCAGCTATTATGGTGTTGCTGTTTATCAATTTGTTTAGATCAAGTAGAGTTTGCTTTATGAATCTGGGTGCACCTAAGTTGGATGCATACATATTTAGAATTGTTATGTCTTCTTGTTGAACTGTACTCTTCACCATTACATAGTGACCCTCTTTGTCTTTCATTATTTTTGTTGATTTAAAAACTAAGTTATCTGAAATCAAAATTGCGATGCCAGCCTTCTTTTGGCTTCCATTTGCTTGAAATAATGATTTCCACCTCTTTACCCTGAGTCTAAATGCATCCTTGCAGGTTAGATGTGTTTCCTGAAGACAGCAGATACTTGGCTTGTACTTATTTATCCATTCGGCTGGCCTATGTCTCTTGAGTGGGGAGTTCAAGCCATTCACATGTATTGAGAGAACTGATAGGTGGGGCAAATCTCTGTTCATCCTATTGGGTTGAACTTTGTTGTTTTGTTTTCTCTCTTGAGCCATTGTGGTATCTGGCCTTTGATCTTTAGCTTTTGAGTGGTTTTACATTTGTGAGTGTTTCTTGTGCTGATCCGTGTGTAACTCTGTTTTAAGTACTTGTTGGAGGGCTGGTCTTGTCTTGGTGAATGCCTTCAGTCTTTGCTTATCTGAGAATGTCTTTATTTCTCCTTCATATACAAAACTTAGTTTTGCAGGGTACAAGATTCTAGGCTGGGCATTATTCTGTTTCAGAAGAGTGAGAATGGGGCCCTAGTCTCTTCTTGCTTGTAAGGTTTCAGTTGAGAAGTCTGGCGTTATTCGGATGGGCTTTCCTTTGTATGTTACTTGTTTCTTTCACCTTACAGCCCATAGAAGGGCCTCTTTAGTGGATATTTTGGCATGTCATGGTGTCTTCCCATTTGCATTGAATCTCCCAAGGGTCCTTTGAGCTTCTTGTACCTGGATATCTAGATTTTTAGCAAGGCCTGGGAAATTTTCCTCTATTATGTCTTCAAATAGCTTATCCAACCTTTGCGTGTTTTCTTCTTCACGCTCAGGGACGCTCATAACTCTCACATTAGGCTTCTTCACATAATCCCACATTTCTTGTAGGCTTTGCTCTTTCCTCTTATTTCTCTGCTCTATCTCTGTGACTGACTTTTTTAATTGGAAAGTGTTATCTTCAATCTCTGAGATTCTTTCTTCTGTTTGATCTACCCTGTTCTTGAGACTTTTCACTGTGTTTCGTAGTTCCTTGAATAAATTCTTCATTTCCAGGAGTTCAGTTTTATTTTTCTTTAATATTTCAATCTCTTTAGTGAATTTTTCTTCCAAGTCCTAGATTTTTTTGTAGTTTCTTTGTGTTAGTTACCCATTTTTTCTTCATATCATCGTGTTTTCTTACAATCCATGTTCAAAATTCTTCTGTCATTTTAGTGTTCTGAGTTTGGTTAATGTCCATTGCTAAAGAGCTGGTGTTCCTGTTTGGTGGTGTGCTTTCCATTTGATTCTTCATACTTCCAGAGTTCTTTCACTGGTTCCTTCTCACCTGGATCAGTTGTTCCTTCTTGCCTGTAGAATTTAGAGGTACTTTAAAAATGCAAGATCCTTGGGCAAGTTATTCAACCTGCCTGTGCCTCAGTGTCAGTCTGTTCAGGCTGCTGTCACAAAATACAGGGTAATTTATAAACAGCAGGAATTTATTACTCACAGTTCTAGAGGCTGGGAAGCCCAAGGTCAAGGCTCCAGAAGATTAGTGTCTGGTGAAGCCCCATTCCCTGTAGATGATGCCTTCTATGTGTCTCACATGGCAGAAAGGACAAACAAGCTCCTTTGTGCCTCTTTTATGAGGACACTGAGTGTGGAAAAACTCAAACTGTTTTCCTCTATTCTCACACCACAACTATCAATGCAGAAGATTTCTGTGACCAAGCATGTGTGGGGTTTTCCTCATACACAGAGCAAGCAACCAATTCTGCAGGGACACCAGCCAGGTGTCCTTCAATTCAATTCTATTCTGACACTATCTACCTGAAGATAGTGTCAGATATCAAAAATGGCATCAGAGGTACCCACCATCCAAGAAAGGGATCTCACTTTTTTCCCCTTAGCTCTAGCTAAAGTCTTGGATTTGACTTGATGGGTCCAGCTTGGATCATGTGTGCAGCCCAAACCTCTCACAACACCACAGAAATGTGACACTCTGGTGGGCCTGGTCTAGATCCCAGGCCCACCCCTGAAGACAATTGGTAGAGGCAACATCATTTGAACCACCTAACTTCTAGGCTGAGAATAGAGTGGGTGGGGTCCCCAAGAGGTGCTGGGAACTTGGAAATGATGGGTTTGAGTTTGAGCTCAGATTTCTTTGACCCCCTGTGATAGGCCAGATTTTCTAGAAATAGATTCTGACACAAGGATTTATATGCTCGTGATTTATTAAGGAAGTGCTCTCAGGGAAAATCTGTAAGGGTTGGGGAAATATTAATAAGACAAGGAGGAGGAAAAGCCCAGAAAGGATATGATTTCAGGCAAAGTACCACAGAGGTTAACTTCATCCTGAATCCACAGGGGGACTTGGAAGTGTAAGTTACACCTGTGGTCCCCAATCCCTGGGCTCTGGACCAGTACCAGTCCGTGGCCTGTTAGGAATTGTGCTGCACAGCAGGAGGCAAGCAGTGGGTGAACAAGCAAAGCTCCCTCTGTATTTACAGCCGCTCCCCTCCCCATCACTTGCCATTCCCCCACCTTCTCCCCTGGTCCATGGAAAAATTGTCTTCCATGAAACTGGTCCCTGGTGCCAAAAATTTTGAGGACCACTGAGTTACACTTTGGAATCATCCCAAAACAAGGGAGCTGGGCCTCCCAGATCCAAGCTGACCTGGAGGAATGTAAATTTGAAGCCCCTCTGCCTGTCCTTGGGTATGGGCACTCCAGCTCCAGCAGCCCTAGGTAGTCCTGAGAAGAAGAGGTGAAGGTACTGACCATGGGTAGCAAAGGCATCCTGAAACTTACTAGCAGCCGGAGGGATCTGCATGGAGCACCGAGGGATGGTGTTCACTAGAATCCCAGAGCACATGCCTATTGCTCTACACCACACTTCCCTGTCCTCCAGTATTTCAGTGCAGATATGAACATGCTGCCTTGGCTGAGAGTGGGGCCACTTGGCTCTAAAATCCCTGCATCAGAGAAAACTGAGGAATTTGACTAGGATTGTAGCACCATTATGACTGTTTACCAAAGAACCCTTTTGGTTGCCAAGCCAAATGTGCTCTCTGCACAGAGTGGCCTCATCATTTCCTAAATGATCCTACAGTGTAGATAATCTTTGATTTACCAATTGCAGAAGCAAAGAGGTAAATAACTTAAATGGATGCACCAGGGAGAAATTGGCTTTCCTGTCTTTTCCACCACATGCCCAGAAAAGAGCTTCCCTCTGGCAAGGGCAGAGAGCATCACTGCGGACTGGCAAGCATGACCCTTGCGTGTCACTGGCAGTGTTTGCCCTCAGGATGTCCATCCTGTGCTGGGGGGTGATGTGGTGGGACCAGCCCCATTTCTCTCCTGTGACTTAGCTGGCTCTGCTGCAGGGGAATTGTCAGGGACCCAGTTTCTTTGGCCATACTCCCTTCATCGCTAATAGGCTCTTCCCAAGTGCCTGCCCTAATTGTTTCTACAGCAAAGTTTTCTCTCATCACCAATTGCATCCAAGCTGTTGGTGGTCACCAGCTGTATGTGGACATGCAGACAGGAAAGTACCTGACAATCTTCCAAGCATTTCTCACCCTAGTTAGGCAGTCGCTGGCTGCCCCCTCGGCCAGGCCCACCCTCTCTGCCAGCTCTCTATGCGGCTGCTCTCCCCGCAGGAACCAGGCACGACGCCTTTCCCCAACCTTGCAGCCGTCCTGGCCCATACTTGTCCCACAAGGACCATTGGCCATCTCCAGAATCACTCTTGCTCCTTCCAGCCTTCACTCGCCCTCATTTTCAAATAGAAGAAAAGACCAAAAGAGTGAAGGATCAGATGAAATACTGATGAGTGAACAAATAAATGAGAGGATGAATGGACGAGCTCGCCACCTAACCTCACATGCCATCCTCTGCTATTTCACTGTAGGGTCTTTGGTACTTTTAAGTCATTTCCCCAACATGATAAGCTGCCTGTGGGGAGGGGAGAACTATTTTTACTACCTTTTGGGAGAACGCTCTGTGTGATGTAGTGTCACGGACTCAGCCCTAAGGCGGCACTCAGGATCCTCATCCTCCTCCTACCACTCTTTGGATGAACGTGGACCAGTTTGAGGCTTTCCAGGCCTCGGTTTCCTAATCTGTAAAGTGAAGACTGAACTGAGAGGGCCACTCTGGGGTAAGAATCCAGTTTCCTCCACCTGCCATCTGGGTAACCTTAGGAAGGTGCACAAGCTCCCTGAGCAAGCAGGAAGAATCATTCCTACCTCATGAGTGGTTTTAAAGGTTTAATGATCTGATACATGCCAGGTGCTTAGCCCGTAGCTAATAATTATGGTCTCTACACAACTGTCCCTATTGACACAGTGAGAACATTCATTTGAGAATGCTGTAGTGAAGAAGGAACCTTGCAAGAGGAGCTGTGTCCGTTTCTCTTCAAAAGAAGTGCAAGGCCAATAAGCACATGAGAAGACGCGCACCACCGCTAATCATTAGAGAAATACAAATCAGACTACAGCGAGACACCTCTTCACACTTATTAGGATGGCTTTAAAATGGAGTTATTCATAAATTCGGATGCATCTGCAGCATGGATGAACCTTGAAGACGTTGTGCTAACCGGAACAAGCCAGACACAGAAGGACAAACATCGCACGATTCCACTTCGCCAAGGCGCCTCCAGCAGCCAGATTCATAGAGATGGCAGGGAGAACGGTGGGTGTCAGGGCTGGGGGAGCAGGGACTCGGGGTTTAGTGGCTACAGAGTTTCAGTTCGGGAAGATGAAAAATGTCTGGAGATGGGTGAGGAAATGGTTGCAAGACAACGCGGATGTACTCCATGCCACTGAAAACTATACACTCAAAATGGTTAAAATGCTAAGTTTCATGCTATATATATTTTACCATTTTAACCATTTCAGTGGCATTAGATATATATATATATAGTGTATGTTTTACCATAATAAAAAAATTTAAAGAAATGTAGAACAATTGCCACAAAGCAAGCTAAGGATTTTTGCCAGGCCCGGAGCTCCCGCGGCTCCCAGAGCTGGGGCTAAAGCCCAGCCCGGCTGCTGCTGTGTTTGTGCTGAAACAGTGGGGGCTGACGGGTCTGGCCCTTGAACGCGGGCCCCAGCGAGGGAAAGCTTTCAGCAGAAGCCATGAACATGCACGTCATGAAGTCAGGCAGGACCTCTCCGTGGAAATCAGCATTTATTTGAAGCCATTAGCGCTCGATTTGGCTTCACCTAGAGGTGACCTCCTACACAGGGCCAAAAGAAAAGTGATTTCTTTGATCGTCCATCTGACCCCAAACTGACCTCCTGCATTTTTCAATTCATTTTAAATCATACGGTACTGACCAGAGTGATTCTAGCTCTTAGCAAAGAACATCTCACATTTTTACCAACAATGCCATGCCAATTTCAGATCCATTCACTCAAATAGCAAGAACAAAATCTGTGAGCTCTTTCTGAGTTTTTCTGAACTCGGGCAGTAGGAAGGGAAGGAGAAGGAAGTATTGTATTCATAAATGTCATGAAGCTTCGAAGAGAGAGGAGAATTGGAAACTCCCCCTTGCTCAGAGGCGAATTAGTGCTGGTTTGGGCCACACGGAAGTTGGAGGAAGTGGGTGTAACTCTCAGGGTGGAGACAGGTTCTCTTTTCCTCAGGGAGGATCGCTCTTCCCAGGAAGGAGGCCAGCACAGGTCTTCTGCATCATTTATGATGCTTTTGGCTGCAAGTAGCAGCAAGCCCCACTCAAGCCGCTTAAACAATTAGGTGGGTGTGTCCTCTCATAATGAGATGGGCAGGGTGACTTCAAACCAGCAGCACGGCGTCATAAGAAAGCACCTGTGCTCCGTCCACCTGTCCACCTGCTCCATGGCCACACGATGACTGCCAGAGCAGTGCAGGGAATGCCTTCAGAACCCACCCTGCGGCCAGCAGACTTCCCTCGCACGGGAATCCTTGCACAGGCCAACGCCTGAGACCAGGAGCCAGCAAACTTTTTCTGTAAAGGGACAAGACAGTAAATATTTTGGGCTTTGAGGATATACATTTGGTCACAATCCCTCCACTCTGCTGCTGGAATGTAAGAACTGTCTTGGGTAATGTATTAACAAACGAGCATGGCTGCATTCCAATAAAACTGTATTTACAAATTGCTCATTTATAACGACTGTGCCTGTAAGTGGCTTATTCCGTTCTCCATTGGCATCTAACAAAGGATATTCAAGAGGTTCTAATTAATAACATCAAGCATAAGATCCCCCAACAGGCAAATGGAGTCAGAGCACAGCAAAGCCGGGGCACCAAAATAGATGAGAATGAAATTTCCAAGAATTTCTTATTTCCTAATGAGCATCAAAGTTGACACCAAGGAAAGGCTCCAAATTCAGTTAAACTTTGTTCAACTTACTTTACAAATTTAACATTTAAGAAAATGTTTAATTACACTTAGAGGGGGCTATAATTCCCTCTGAACACCTATATTCCACTGTTAGTGCTCTAGAAACTGTTTTCGTATTTCCTTTTTGTTTCCCCTATATTGAAAATCAGGACAATAAAAGACCTTAGCATTCAGTTTGAACCCCAAATTTTACAGAGTAGAGAGTAGAGGCTCAGAGAAGGCATGCTACTTTCCCCAGATCACACAGCTGCTCAGTGGCAGAACCAAGACCCAAACCCAGGCTATGGTAGGTTGTAGTGTCCAAAAATATTTGCCCCTCCCAAGAAGGTGATAGAACTTACTGAAGGAATAAGCTTGGCCCTTGTGCTTTGGGATGCCCCTCCCTGCAAGTGGGGTACATACCACAGCCACCACCCACCCTGTGGAACTCAGGAGTGGCCATGCGACTTGTTTGCCCCTGAAATGTGGGTGAAAGTGGCAGTGTCACATCTGATTGCCGTGTCCCTCTGCTCTCTGCCACAAGACCGGTGATGTTCTCTGTCAGCCTGGGTCGCAGAGTGAAGAGTGTAAAAAGCACAGCCACAGCCCGCCTGTGATGGACGTGCCACGTGGACAAGAAATAAACCGCCGGGATCTGGGGTCATTTGTTGCCGACGCACAGCCGAATCCATCCTGACCCTTTACAACCTCACAGTCCTGAGCACTGTTCTTCCTGACCAGGAGCGGCTCAGGTTTCCAGCAGCGTCGCACGGCGCCTCAGAGTGCACGGTCAGAGTCAGCCCGCCTGGACGCAAACCCCACCAGCAGGGTGACCTTGGTCACATTACTTCCTCAGTGCCTCAGTTTCCTCATCAGTAATATAGGGATAACACTGGTACTGTTTCAGTCTGTCTGGGCTGATATAACAAAAACATATGACTAGGTAATTTATAAACTACGGAAATTTATTGCTCCCAGTTCTGGAGGCTGGAAGCCCAAGATCAAGATGCCAGCAGATTGGGGTCTGGTGAGGACCCATTGCTTGTAGATGGTGGCTTCCATGTGTCCTCACATGGTGGGAGGGGTGAGCAAGCTCCCTCGAGCCTATTTATAAGGGCACTAATCCCATTCGTGAGGGCTCCAACCATACTACAGGTGACCTGATCACCTCCTGAAGGCCCACCTCTTAACACTATTACACTGAGGATTGAGTTTCAGCACATGAATTTGGGCACAGACATTCAGATCGTAGCCGGCACCTACCCCGCAGGGATATGGTGAGGGTTCGATTAACTAAGCCTGTGTTTTGAGGAATGCTGCTGAATGGTTATTGTTGTTCGACACAGTCTCTCCCTGGCTGACACTGCAGGGACAGCCTGGTGGGAGTGGGGGAGGCGTTAGCTGACGCTGCTCCATGTCACCCAGCCACGCTCCGGCCGTCACGCTGCCTCACGTACGATGCTGACAGCCATCGCTGTCCCTGCGACAGGCCACGGGGAAAGGGCAGGAGGGGCTCCATTGCGCAGGGCCCTTCGAGTCACACTGTTTGGGGCTCAAATCCTGTCCCTGTCCCTACTTCCAGTGCATGTATAGCTGAGTTACTAACCTCAACAAGCCCCAGTTTCCATCTCATGGGGTGAGATGAGGATTCAGTGGAATAATTCATGGAAAAATGCTTATCACGGTGCTTGGCACACTGCAGGTCTCAGCAGATGTCAGGCTCAATGCCAGGATTCTCTTCTGCCGGTGCAAGCCAAGGAGAGCGCGGGCAGAAAAGGAGTCGTAGGAGGTGATTCTTCTTTCAGTGCATCCGAATGAGTAGCAGGGATCACTGTCATTTAACCCCTGCCCTCACTGAAACACCTCCTGGAAATCACAGGCTGATTGGCTGGCTGGTGCCCAGTTGGTAGAAAATAAAGCATCCCCTCCCCCAACGTACTGCTCAGCTGGCACAGATTCCCACGGCTGGCAGGGACTGCCAGAGCTGGCTGCCACACCGGGGCATCATCGGCGATGACTGTCAGGTGGTGACTGCGCTCTGCCTGAGCAGCTGCTCCAGAGCCATGTGGATGTGGGTTTGAAGACCCGGATCAGGGTCACACACCACGGGGTCCTTTTCAGATCATGTAAAGGTACACCGTGTCCCTTCACCAAGAGATGCGAACTTGGCACAGAGCTGCCCATGGAAGGATCTCGCTGGCTTACGTCCTTTGCAGCCACGTTCTTCTTAGTGTGCACCCTCTGCTGACGACAGAATCACCACCAAGTTGCCCGAGCCAGGGCTTTAACACACTTGGCAGCCTGGAGCTCCGCCCAGGGCCAGGTGTGCTTGCCTCGCCTCTCGTCCGGCAGACAGCTGTCCAGACCCGGCCGGAGGAGAGCTGGAGAACAGTGGGTTGGCAGCAAACCCCACGAGCCCAGCCCTTGAGATGTTGGCTGTCAGCTTGTCTGCCAGAAATCTCAGCCTCTCCAGATCAAGCCCTTAACACGCAAAGGTGCCTGGGAGGGGACTCGCCAGGCTCCACAGCTGCGTCTGAATGAGTTCCTCAGAGGTGTCATTCCTGCATGCCACAAGTGTTTCCTGAGCGCGCCTGTGGGCCAGACACTGCCTTCCTCCATGACCGGGCGACCCGGGGGCAGGGGAGTGAGGTGGAGGACATGGGACGGAAGCATCACTGACCACGCTGCCCTGAGCTCTGTCTAGAGCCGGAAAGTAAGGCCAGGACGCCTCACTGGAAACATCCGGGGCTTGGATCTTGGGGAATGGAAACAGCCAGAAGTGCTGGCATACCCCTGACAGACATGGCACAAGAGGCCATGGCCTTTCTACTTTTTTTGTTTTTTCTCAAATGTCACCATGAATTAGCAGCACTCGCTCCTGGGGCTCCTGGGAATACACCTGTTCTGCATCTGCCAGAGCCAAGCTAGGGGATGGGAGAAAGCCTTGCATTTGGCGAGTGATCGGGAACGTTTACCATGAGTCGAGGGAGAAGGCAGCGAGGGTCTCTGAGCGGAAACGGCACGGAGGTCGGAATAACGTCAGTAAAATGATTGCAAGGCCACACTTCAGGGTAGTTTAATTTCCTATTGCATTTTAATGACCAATAAAGAAGATATAAAAATGTCATTTATAGAGAAATTCCAGCATTTTGTTTTCCTGGTTATTCTAATAGGTCAACTGGAACATGCAATATAATTTTTTAAAAAAATGCTTTGGCCAAACACGGTAGTGAAGCTTTCCTACCACAGATCTGTGTAGTTACCACTTGTCACGCAGTCAAGACAGAAGTGGGTGGGAGTTAAACAGGAAGAGAATTCTGCTCTTTTCCCTTCTAACAGGCAAGGAAACCTCTGCAAACTCCATCCTTGGGCATTCTGTTTCCTTTGAGTGGTTTCTAGCTGCGAGTTACAGTGTTTCCGTTCCCAGCGCTGAGATGGCATTGGTTGGGACACAGGAGGGACCCTTGGGGTTTCAGGAGGTGAAGGGCAGTTTTTTAATCCACGAGCTTTGTCAGCCTCTGTTCACCCAGAACCAACGCCACACCCGCCAAGTGAGGCGAGGTGTCGTGGGAGGAAGGCAGGCGACACAACCTCGGCCCGGCTCAGCCTGGACCCCGCGGGAGGGAGGGCCCGGGGGAGGGCTGCCTGCTAGGATGACAGCCCCTCCTGCGACTCAGCCCGCTCATCCCACACAGCCTCCTCCCCCTCCAAAGCCAGCCACGGGGACCTGTACAGTCCCGCTTCTGCGGCTAGCAGCATGGCAAATGCCGAATCTGGCTTCTCAGCAAGGACTTCGGGTCTGTCAAACTCGATCACCTGTAAGTCAGAGAGGAAGAACTGCAATTGTCAGAAAATATCCACCCAGCGTGAATCCCAGACCAGTGAAGCCTCGGGGAGGCGATGCCCACGGCAGCTTCCCGCACCTTCCCACTCTCCATGACCAGGACTCGGTCGCAGCTGAGAACCGTGTTCAGGCGGTGGACGATGGTCAGCACCGTGCAGCCCTTGAAGGCATCCTTGACGGTGCTCTGAACAAGCGTGTCAGTCTTGGAGTCCATGGAGGCAGTGGCTTCGTCAAGGAGAATGATCTGTCGAGGAAGGAATGTCGCGGAAGTCACACTAAACAAAGGCTGTACCAAGAGGGTACTATTGGTTCTATGTATCAAAAGAAGAGGAGGAGGAGGAGGAGGAGGAGGAGGAAGAGCTGGAAATTAAGGAGCTGAGCATTCATCTCAAAAAGTGAGAAAAAGAAGAGCAAAATAAAGGTCACATCACACCACCCCCATCTTTCTCAGAGGAATTTGCTGGAGGAACGTGGCTGTATATTCTCTACTCCTCTTTCTAAGTGGGCTGTTCTAACCCTACAAACTGGTAGGAAGAAACCGCACAGGCTTTATCCACGGTGCTAACGTGAGTTGGCATGGGGTATAATAACAAAACTTACATTCATTTCCTATTGCTGCGATAACCAATTACCACACACTTAGAGACGTCACAATGCAAGTTTATTATCTTATAGGTCTAGGTCAGAAGTCCTAAAATCCAGGCGTTGTCAGGGCTGCGTTCCTTTTGCAGGCTCTAGGGAAGAAGCCGGTTCCTTGCCTTCTCCAGAGGCCACCTGCCTTCCTCGGGCCATGGCCCCTTCATGGCGTCACATCCCCTTCTTTCTCTCCAACTCCTCGGCCTCCTTCTTACAAAGACCCAGGTGGATACACTAGGCTCGCCCAGATCCAAGGACAAGCCCCTGTCTCTAGATCCTTAACCACATCTGCAGAGTTCCTGTCGCTGTCCTGCCATGTGAGGTAAGGCATTCACGGGTCCTGGCATCAGGAAGGACGTGGACATCTGGCATGGGGCAGGTTGGGGGAGGGTATTATTCTGCCCGGCACAGGGCTGATTTGATTTTGCAAATCAGAACACTTGAACTTAGCCTGATGCAGTTTGGAGGTTTGGCCCCTCCGGATCTCATGTTGAAATGTGATCCCCAGTGTTGGAGGTGGGGGTGTTTGGGTCATGGAGGTCGGTCCCTCCGGAACGGCTTGGCGCCATCCTCGCGGTCCTGCGTGAGGCCCCGCTTTGTCAGCTCACGCGAAAGCTGCCGTGTAAAGGAGCCTGGCGCCACCGCGTCCTTCTCTTGCTCCTTCTCTCGCCATGTGACATCTGCTCCCTCCTCACCTGCCAACCGGATTGGAAGCTCCCTGAAACCCTCACCAGAAGCAGATGTGGTGTGAAGCTTCTTCTACTGTCTGCAGAACCGTGAGCCAAATAAAATTCTTTTCTTTACAAATTACCCTACCTCGGGTATTCCCTTTACAGCAACACAGAATGCACTAACACATAGTCCCTAGCTCTGCTGACCTTGGCCACATTACTTAACTTCCCTGAGGCTGTGTCTGCCATATGAGAAAGGGGGTTGTGCCTTAGTATGAGCATGACATGCAGATGGCACATGAACCACTCAGCAGTGACAGGTGCCGCAGTGGGCACCGAGTACATGCCGATTCCCTTTCCCCTGATGTTAGCGCATAATGGGTGGCACCTTTGGTGAGGATTCAGAGAATGGGATTTCTAAAGTAACAGTAATCCCTTCCCGGAAATCAGTAAGCAAGGGTGGCTAAGTCATCAAGAAAAATAACTTTGAATTTTACGTTTCACATACCCTGCCATTCTGATGGCCTTGGGTGTCCTGGGTGTTGTTTATCAAGACTGGGAATTGTTCAGGGACAGAGGGAAAAAGATGAGAGGCCGATTTTTCAAACTCAAACCACTTAGGAGAGCAGAGAGAATACCTCAGCAAGACCTCCCAGGGGGAAGCCCAGGGGAGGAAGGTGCTACTGCTGTAAACGGCTGTTATTTTTCAATTTTTATCCCTCACAACTTCGTCTTAAGAAAAAGTGATTGGTTTTTAAATGGCTCAATTGCTCTCCCTTTGCTGAAAGACAAACGCGCAGCTCTGCCTCCTGGATTGAGCGTCGCTGCAGGAAATATCCAAAATTTGACCAATCCATTTTCCGTGCTGTTTTCTTACTTTTGAATTACGGAGAAGGGCTCGGGCCATGCAAAGCAGCTGACGTTCCCCCACTGAGAAGTTTTCTCCATTTTCCATGACTTCTGCCTATAATTTTTCTGGGAGCTTCATTATCTATAAAACACAGAAAATGCCACATTTGTGCTGATGATCTATAAAATTGTCCTACATCCTCTGTATTGATTGCCCCCCTCTCTAGCATTCATCAGCTTGCTCTATTTTACTGTGGAAAAGAAAGTG
>RJWJ010014569.1:0-37670 GCA_004363605.1 Indri indri | reverse complement strand
AGGATCCAAGCAATCAACTGAAAAAAAACAAAGAGCAAAAGAATTGATCACTCATGGGGGACAGGTGTGAGACACAGGCTTACTGCCGAGTGGCCCAGCTGCTCACCGGTTCCTGTCCTCTTGCACGCAAACGGAGCAGCCCAGGTAATACTTACGAGGTCCCTTGAAGAACATCCATAAAACCTAAAAGGCTTTTTATTTCTGAAGATAACAAATCTCAAACTTGAAGAAGATGCAAGAAAAAGAAAAGGGGGATTTCTCAAGCAGAATTTGGGGGAAACCAGATATGGAGGTATGCCGTTCTGCCTTCAGAATCTTGTACTTACAAACATCAGCACCTTGATTGCATGGCTTCTGCAATCGGAATGTGAGTACCTGTCATGTCTCTCCGTGTACCGGCAAGCCCCATTACCCCTCACTAGAAGGCAGAAAAGTAGAGAGGCTCATTCTAACTTTACTAATACTTGACTTCAAAAGGTAACAAAAGATTAAAAAGAAAACCAATGAAACTTATAAATGAGTCACTTTGCTAATTAAGTTTCACTTAGGCTAAGTCTAAAATTAGTTTTCATTCTCTGAGCACACACCTACTGAAGGAGTTAGTAAATGTGCAGGAGAGAACAGGTGAAGTCGGGTGTGGAAATGGTCCAAAACGGATAACCTTCCTACAGGTAATTATTTAATATGAGTAGACTGGATGGGTGTCTTTGGCCATGGCACTGACCTTCCACCAGACAGTCAATCAGATGGGTTAATGGTTAGATTCCAGTCATTGTGTTTTTTTTAATTTTAATTTTAATTTTTTTTTGAGATAGAGTCTGGCTCTGTTGCCCTGGCTAGAGTGCCGTGGCATCAGCCTAGCTCACAGCAACCTCAAACTCCTGGGCTCAAGTGATCCTCCTGCCTCAGCCTCCCGAATAGCTGGGACTACAGGCATTCACCACCATGCCCGGCTAATTTTTTCTATATATATATTTTTAGTTGTCCAGCTAATTTCTTTCTATTTTTAGTAGAGATGGGGTCTTGCTCTTGCTCAGGCTGGTCTCAAACTCCTGACCTTGAGCGATCCACCAGCCTCGGCCTCCCAGAGTGCTAGGATTACAGGCGTGAGCCACTGCGCCCGGCCTAGTCATTGTGGTTCTTGCTTGTTTCACAGTCTGATTGTTTAGACATCTTAATAATCAGAGTGGTTATACATCCAGTAGGTAACCTGAAGATTATTAGTAAGGAATCAATTCAAGGTGAGGAGAGAAGTGAGTTGCAAAGGCCAGTTCTTCAGATAGGACTTTTTGCATGAGAATGTAATCTCAAGCCTTGGACTCCCGTTCAACCTAAGGGCTGGATAAACAGGGTGAGCTTCCCTAGGTGTTCTCAGGAAATGAGGTGATGGATTTGGAGAAGAGGGCTCTGTGCAATATGGGGTTTGGATGAGGAACGGTGCTCTTGCAGAGGGCTCAGATGTTGCTTCGTGGATCAGAGAGATGTGACGTCTTGTCACCTTATTTGATTAAGACATACATTTCCCGCATTTTAACAGCTTTGGAATCAGGCCTGTTGGCATTGCTTTCTCCATCACCTGGAAGCACGGCTAGCTTGAGACCACTTTAAATTCTTGTCTTGGGGTGTTTCGGACCATGGTGACCATGTACTTCAATCCCTCGTGTATATCCATGCCATCTCATGGGCCAAATTCTCGGAGAAAATTTTGTTTTCACTCCTTGCCTAATGCCAAGATTGAAATACACAAGACTTTTGGTCTCTAAATAATTCACAATTACACTGGGATGGTAACCCCTTGGAGTCCCCACCTTTTCTGTGGTCTACTATTACATTCTCCATGTTGGGTGTTTTTTTTCTTTATGGTAGAGCAGAAAATAATAATGTGTTTTAATACTGATGATGCACTGGCTCTAAATATGACATTATTTATATTATCCATGTCACAAACTAGCTAGTCCTAGGGGACATCAGACGTAAGGAATATGCACTTATTAGAAATCACAATATTCCATGAAGCTTCCAAAAAGCAGCCTTCCCTTGAGTCAAAAATAATAATTTTCAGTGTTAAGAGATGTTTCTCGGGATCTCATTTGGATATTCTCAGGAAGATATCATTTATGGAAGTTAGTTCCAAACTGTTTGAGCCATGGGAAAAAAGCGTTTTTTTTGTTTGTTTGTTTTTTTGTTTTTAATGTAATCAACAGTACTCCCAGAAAGGGGAATTTTAGTGACTTATTATTAGTCAGAGATGTTTATGATGATGTTACATGATTTGGTTATGTCAAAGTTGAATTCATTGCCTTGGGGAATATAACTCCTGATGATATAAACCCTCCTGATATCTTCGCATTTGCTCCACTTTGGACGGTAGAGCACATCTGGATGTAAACATGAGCGGAAAGTTTCAATCGCATAGAAGACATTTGCGGAGGGGCTGTGCAGTGCCTTCGTGTCTTGTGCCTGGCACAGGGACGGGAGTACAGTAGGTGTTGAAGACACAATGGCAGCCAGAATGAAGGACAGACTTCGCTGTAAGCATTTGTCATTAGTGGGACAAACTTCCAATGGGAAGGGCTGATAGGAAAAAGAAGTGGTGCTAACATTTCTTACTTCTGGAAAAAAAAAATCCGTATTTTGGGACATGCAAATTATGAACTAACATTCAGAATCGATCATGATCATATTTTTCTAATAAAAGAAATCCCGAAATTCTAGATTTTTACCGTCCCCATTTTTAAAATAGCAAAATCAAAATATGTGTTATTGCTTCAAAAATTGCTCTCAACCTATAATTAGCCATTTAAAATGTTTGGTGAGGTGCCAACAGCTAAGAGCTTTCAAAAAATACATCATAATCTTTTTCTTAGAAGGATGAAATAATAAAGAGTAATATACTAAAAAAATGAAAATGGCATTTTTCTTCCAGATAAATGAGCTCTCTCTTCTCCACCCTGAATTATGGTACGAAGGAAGGAGAAAAATCCACGGAGATTTATTAGCCCGGTACTAGAATGCCATCAAAAGAACCATTTATTGTATCTAAAAATATAAGCTAACCCTTTCTCTGGTCAGTGATACCAGTAAATATGCCCTTCGTGCTCTATAATTACAGCAGCTGATGGAATAACTAAATTCAAACTTGAAGAGGAGCAATTTCCCTATGAAATTTAAATTTGGTTCCAGTTTCATAAGATGGTCTTGTGGCCACGTCCTTAGAGTCATTAGCAGGCAGGAGAGACTATGGCATTTTACGAAGCCTTATAAATAGAAGCAGTGTTATACTTAAAAGGGGAACAGTGGCCTTTACCAGCTAAGTACCATGTGCCGCGAAACACCAGCCCCCTGGCAGCTGAAATCATTAGAACTCATTTAGTCTTGGGCCCTCTGTAGGTTTGACAAAAGAGGGTTGTGAATGCAATTTCCATCCCTAAGGATAAAAAAGGAGGTCAAGGAATTTTACAAACAATATGTACTATAAACCCCTGAAGAACCATGAATTACATTTATGAAGTTAAATGCCATTGAAAAATGACTCAACCATGAAACTGACACGAAAACATGGTTGACTTAAACTAATACGTCAATGCCTGTCTCATCACCGTCCCACTCCCCCAGACACCACTGGAGGAAACCTCATGGATACATCCTTTCATTTTCTTGTGCAAATTGGTGAATAGTACAACAATGTCTATGCAGCAAAAACAAAGGATGGCAACTATTGATTTCGTTGCCATGGCCATTTCAGGTAAATCATTCGAACGTTATGATTATGATGGATATCAGAAATAAAAAAAGCTAAATGGAAGAAAAATTGCTGATCTGGACTTTCTGATCCCATTTCCTATTTTGAAAACAGCATATGAATCACCTCGGTTCATTCTTTTTGGGTAGCAGAAATCAATAGGGAGATTTCATCCTTTCCTAATGACCTACGTGGCTTGCTTATTTTGGTGGATGGCTAATTCACTCTGAACATTTAAAGAAGACTGGGTGGGACAGCGAGAAAGTTGAGAAATCACTTGAAATTCTACTCATCCAGCTGGGCACAATATTTATGGGAGAGAAAGAAATTCTGAGACTGGCAATGTCACCGCCCTGGCACTCTCCTCTCTCCGAATGATGTATGCAAAAGGTCATTTTAACCTTTCTTGTCATGTTATTGGTCTCTCCCATGTTTTCAGCGAATGCAGCTTTGCCTCCTGCAATCCATTTATCTTTAAGAACTTCAACCTTTCGAGCAGGGTTATTAAATCAGTATTTCCTTCATCCAAACTCCCAATTTGGTTTTATGATGCAGACACAAGGAGGCTACCTTTTATAATAGAGGAAAAAATATATAGAGAATTGAGTAACTGAAGATCTGGGGGTCAGACTTCTGGGCCCCATTAGGGACATTACCGCTGATATATTGGAAAATTTTAGAAGAATAAGGTCATAAAAGCTGCTTTTTTGTAGCCATAGTTCTAAGAACCTGGACCCCTGCCCCCTTCCTGGGGCGTCTCTAAGGTAAGGCCCTGTCATTACTTTGTGGTGAGGGCTGTAATGATAGGTGATTTTGCATAGAACTCTGGGGATCCACAAGTTAATGGGCTGGAGAGTGGACCCACTAGCATCTGAGAACCTCACAGATCCCAAGGTCCCTCATTATCAGCCTGGCCATGAGGACCTGGGAGAGCACACAGATTGCCTGTGGTGTCCAATAGGACCTCTTCTACAGGGACATCCTGCATGGTCATCTCAAACTGTCAGAGTGGGCAGGGACTTTACTTTTTCCCTTAGTCTGTTGGGCAAGTTGACACTTCTATTTTCACTGGGAACGTGGGAGGGAATGTGGCTGTTTGGGTTGCATGGGGACATTTTGCTGGGAGAGGGACCTAGAGAAGAACAGCACTGCCGGAGGACAATGATGGTGCTGAATCAAAGGTTGGGGAGTGGGCACAGGGCTGGGAGGGCCTACGCTCTTACCTTCCTACCAGCCCGTGGTCGATGCTTCATTTGGTGAGAAGCAATCAGAGGGCAGTCAGAGACCACACTCTGCAAGGGTGAGGCTGACAGGTGGCTCGCCTGAGCTCTCTTGCCTTAGAGGTGCGGAAAGTCGGCCCCAGTATGTTATCACCAAATGACTCCTTTGAACTAACTAACTGCAGGAACTAGGACTAGTCGAGTTGCTTCCTGCTCTTCCTCCCTGTTCCTGGGAGGTACTCTTCCTCCCTGTTCCTGCATTCCCTGCTACAGGTTCCCCTCTCCTAACCTCCAAGCCTGACCTCTGGCCATATTTTGTCAGATGGGATTTAGCTTTGACATCCTGATTTTTACCCATGTGTGCTGGCGGCCTTAAATGTCTATATCGTGAGCTCTTCAGAATTTATCAACTCCCAGCCCTCTCCTGCAACCCCTTCTCCTCCAATTCTGGGTGATTGTAGTGAACCGGGATAATTTGCCCTGCCTGGATGGCATTTCCAAATGACGTAGATACCTACAGTCTTCCAAGATGGCTGCTCTCTCGATACTAATTTTTGCGGAAATATGTACACAGACGTGGTATATGGGTCTTAGGTTACCAGGAAGGGTTATCAACAACAACTACAACAACAAGCTAGCTCTGAGGAAGACAGGGGCTTAGGGATCCTCGTTCCTATTCTCTGCATAGCTTTAGTCATTCCAAATTCAGAGGGTTTTAAATAAAGCAGAGGAAAAGAGGGAGGAAGATGGGGAAGGGAAGGAAGAAAAAGAAAAGAAGGAAGGGGTTGGAGGAGGATTAGAAGGAAAGAGAAGACAGAAAGACAAAGGCAGGGAGAGAAATTTAAAGAGGAAAAACAAGGGAGAAAGAGAAAAGGACCTAATTTCTACAAAGGAGGGTAAAAAAAACATTCTTTCCAGAACCATCCTCATAGGCCTTTCTTGTTCTGCAGCTAAAGAAGTTCATCAAAGCCAAAGGGTTTGAGGTTTACTGCACAAAACATAGAAACTTCCTTTGCAAAACTGTTGAAACTTCCCTTGTAAAACACAGAGCGGAGCGTGGAACTGGGCTCCTCAGCACAGGCCAGGCCCTGCGAACACCTCCCTCCACGCTGCCCGGCCTGGGCCCCGTGGGCGTACCTTCCTCACAGTGCTCGCCTTTGTAGCCGGCGGAGCAGACGCAGTTGCCGTCAATGCAGGAGCCGTGGCCCCCGCAGGAAGGATCGATGCACTGATTCATGGGCACGTCGCACTCCGCGCCTTTCCAGCCGCTGTAGCACTGGCACGTCCCTTTAGAATACTGTCCGTTCCCGCTGCACAGGACAGGGCAGGCGGCTGCACAAAGCAAAGACAGAGCACCGGGTCACGAGGAGCCAACATCTGAGGCGCTGCGGCAGTCTAAGCAGGTAGAGCTACCTGGCCTCGTGGCTCTGCTCACAAAGTTCTATGGCCATGGAGGTGCGGAGCCATCTTCAGATACACAACAAAGATACTGTCAATAACAGCACCTACCACCAGTTAAATGCCTATTATGTGCCAGGGACAGTATAGAAGGCTTTGCATATAATTTATGACTTAATCTTCACAATCACCTTATGAGGTGGAGGCTGCAATCCCGACCCCCAGTTTATAGATGAGTCTCAGACTGGGGAGTGGCTCGGCTGCAGCCACACAGCTCACAAGCAGCGGAGCCCAGTGGGACACCAGGGTGGCCCAGCTCCATTGACTTCGCTGTTGTCGATTTTGGTGATGGTGGTATTGTGGATAAGGATCCATTTTGTTGATTATTTTACCCTTAAATTGGTCGACTCCTATTCCTCATAAGTTTATGTCTATTAAAAAGGAAGGTGCATGGGACGCCGTTGAGCCATTTCGTCTCTCTCTTCCTCCATTTCCTTATCTACACCAGGAAGAAACACAGAAGTCCCCTACTGGCCACGGTTTTGCTTTCCAAGATTTCAGTTGCCGGTGGTCAGCGCTCTGAACGTAGGTGAGGACAACACAGTAAGGTATTTTGAGAGAGGGTGACCACATTTACACGACTTTTATCACAGTTGTTATAATTGTTCTATTTTGTTATTAGTTATGGTTGTTCATCTCTTACTGTGCCTAATTTATAAACTAAACTTTATCATAGGTACATATGCACAGGAAAACACACAGCATCTACAGGGGTCAGTATTATCTGAGGTTTTAGGCACCCACTGGGGGTCTTGGACCATATCTCCTGCAGATAAACAGGGTCCACTGTAACTGTGCCCTCTTCAAGGTGTAGCATGTGTAATAAAGCACAAAGATTAAATATTCCTGGCCTATTATAAAAGTGGGGGCAGGCTGATGGCATGAAATCTCTAGCAGTTCACATCTCAGCTGGGGCCCTCCTGTGTCTGCGGGTGGGAAGAAGGTAAGAAAATCGGTGGGGCTTGTCTGGAGATTACCCACAGTTTTCATCAGTTTGGCCTCAAGTGTGCCAGTTTCCCCCTTTTAAAGTTCATCGAGAGTGGGATTTCAGTGGTCTACTTCAGGCCTGGGATTTCTCACTTGTGCAACAGTTTGTAAAGAACCTAACTTTCCAACCTGCCTTCTAATTTGGGCCTAAAATGGGAGTACTGCTCCAGCTATGAAACTGGCATTTGGAGACCTTCAGAAATGAACAACACAGATGTTTCAGTGACTCCTGGCGTTACCCGTGATTTGAAATGCGTGGGTTCCAAGAATTCTACGTGTGTGTACACACATGCACAGCCCGGGCTACCTCCCTGTGCCACGCATCGATTGCATAGCTAATTGTAACACTTCCCAGTCAACTGTCCCACCCTGCCTCATTAATCCTTTCTTGTCGTCATGTTTCTATTTGGTTTTTATAGTAATTAGCTTTCCTCTGTGAGTGTCTAATTTCCCAAAGATAAAGTAAGCTACTAGAGGACAGTGACTGTGTTCATCATTGCTGATTTCCTTTCAGGGCTGCATTCACCAGGGTTGGCTTGATTAGGTAAGTATTTCTCCTGTGTTCCTGGTATTCAGAGATTCCCAGGTGGTGGGATCATGGACAAGCACTAAAAGGCCCCTTAGGAAAGACATGGAAAGAATAGTTCCTGGAGTGGACCTCGCGTTGCACATACAGTGCTTTTTCCTAGGGAAGCGCATGTTTTATTTTAATTGTAAACTGACTCGAAATAGAAATATCTCAGTAGTTGACATATGATTGAGGGGATATTTTCCCTCAAAATGATTTTTAATAGGACAGTTGTGACAACTATTGGAGACACTATTTTCAGTGGAGCTCTTATCCTTATGAGTCTGCCAGAGGAGAATAATGAGTTCAAAAGTGGGAGCATCAAAGTCACATAAGGAATTCAGGTGAACTCTCTCTAAACGTGGGGAGCACGCTTTCTGTTTCCAGGATGCTTCCATAGAAGGATCTACATGGAGTTGCTACACATGCTGATTGTCTAAGAGAGGGCAGAAGAAAGAGCTCCGAACCCAGGTGCTCTGGATTCAAATTAGGGAATGTGCAAATATGAACCAGCATAAGAAACTGTGGGCTTTCTCGAAGTTTTCAGAGGGATTAAAGACAGAGTAAGTTTCTTCCATATGAGTTCCTCATGAGACTCATGCTAAACTCCAGGTCGGGGATGGCAAATGCATTCACATGAACTACAGTCCTGTTCTTCCTTCTCACACCTCTGCAGACATCATTTATTGATCACGGCATCTTGGCACCCTGAGCCTAGACAGAGCCTCAAAACCTTCAATGCAGCGCCCAGGCTGAGACTGGCAAGCAGGAGAGTTAGCATTTAAGAGAAAACACTTGTCATTTCTGATCTAGGTAACATTGAATGTATCTTCTGGTGGGAAGACAACATCATTTCTCACCCCCTCTTTCCACCCCTGTACACTGAAATAAGAAAACAATAAGAAGTAGGTACTTAGATGAGCTTCCAAGGGCTGTTTCTGACCCGAGGGCTATATTGTCATGGATGGCAGGGAAAGTCACATCAAGTCACCAACACTGGTCTCCTATTGCCCCCTCTTTCCTCCCAAAAGGTGGAAAGGTAGAAAGAAGATGGTAGAAAGTAAGGAGCAAATAATTTTCGCCTTTATTAATTAATAAAATATAGTTAGGATTGTTTTCTTTAATTCACTGTGGCACTGTTTCTCTTCTGGGTGAACTCCAAGTGGAAAAAAATAGGATTGTCTAGAAGGTAAGAATGGGTTTTATTTAAAACCAGGTGCCTGGGAAATCAAATTTAAAATGTGACCTACTTAAATTGCTCAGGGAAAAAAAAATAGTCAGGTCAGAGAGTTCTCCACATTCTAAATGCAGCCTTCCTTCAATATGTTTGCATGCTCGCTGAGAGTGTGGTCAAAAAAGCAAAACACTGTGATGTTTGTTGGAAAGCAGGGAGCTCCATGGGCTTGGCTTCTGCCACCCAAAAAAAGGAAAGGTGGGCTAATGGGAGGAGTGAAACTCTAGTACTCGTTGTGCCATCCGGGCAGAGTGTGCAAACAAATGCCAAATGAGCACCCTCCAGTGGTCGTTGGGCTGTCCTGCGTGGGAGCCCCTTCCTTCTGGGGTAACTGATTCATTCTCAGACATAACTCAACCCAGAGCATTGCAATATCTAAGGCTCAGCCTGATCCTTATTTGAGAGGCTACAAGTGAAGTGGGGAACCTCTTGTATTCTAACTCTTCTTATATTTTTACCATCATGAAATCGACATTATTTTTTAACGCTAGGTTATAGAAAAATGAATCTGACTGCACACCCGTGCCAAGAAGTAGAACGGCGTAGAAATGGAAAAAGCAGGGGGTTTGGTGCCAGAAAGATCTGGGTTGTCCCAGTACCTTACCAGCTGTGCGATTTTGGCAACATTACTGAACCTCTCAGAGACTCAATTTCCCCTTCAAAAAATTGTCTCTCAGCATTGATGGCAGGATTAAGGAAGATAACAGGTATGACTCACAGCAGTAGCTTACACTTGGTAGGCAGTTACCAGATGCTCCCTTGTGAAATTTCAAACTGAATCTCTAATCTGCCGTCAAGGGTTAATAAAATAAAAAATGCAGTAGGTCTCAAACGCGTGCACGCACACACACACACACGCACACACACACACACACACACACACACACACACCCCACCACCAGAAATGTGTCGGATAATACTAATGGAAAGAGTTCATCTTTGTCTCCTCCCAGTCTTCTCTGGTGTGGGTGGAAGTTGGTTCTGATTGGTCGGGAATCTCCTGTGGAGTGCTTTAGGTCCCCGTGTCTCTCTCTTCTTCCTAAGGCTTACAGGAGCAGAACATTGTGCATTCAAGCTTCTATTTAAAATTAATTAAAATGTTTGTACAGATTGACTATTTCTGTTTTACTAAATCTAGTAAATGGAAGCTCTAAGACTCCCGCAGAAGAAAAACAAATTACTGCTGCCACTAACAACTGACAAGTTAACAGGCTGATGACAAAAAATGACACAATTTAAATTCACCTAAATGGTATGAAGCTCATTTTAATGATCAAGCTGGAGCTCCCCTCCCCAAAGTTCTCTGCAAGGGATTAGATGAATTATCCGTGTTATTTACTTGGTGGAAAGTAACAGGACAAACCATCTGTCCACCTGGAGCTTGCAATAGAGAGAATACCTGGAGAAAAGTTAGAGGATATTGGAGAGACTCAGTTATAAAAGTAGAGGGAAAATGACCAGATGTGTAGAAGGAATTTCAAACCATGTATCGTTTAAAAATTATTTGAAATCTGATTCAAATTCCCTTTGGAAAGAGACTTGAGAATACTTGAATGTAGTACCACAGGTAAATTGTCAAAATAGCACTAATACTTGGTTGCCTTATATCCAGTTAGTCAATAAATGGTGATGAATCACCTCCATGTGTTCGTACCCAGGTTAGGTGGCAGGGAAAAAGCCACAGGGAGAAGAAGATGTCGTGATCCCCTGAAGCAATTGAGGCTGTAATACTTGGGTCATGAAGGCCAGGCAAACAAAGTTCAGTGTCCCTCAAACCAACACTGGTGCCCCATGGCCATTTGAGGCTGTGGACTTATCTTGGTGCTAAGCAAAAACTGCTAGGAAAGTTGAATTTCGCTTCTTGGCTAGATCCCCACAATTGGCAATCCATTTGGTAGACAATAAAGTTTGCTCCCCCTGCACCAACCACTGCACACTGTAATCAAAAATAAACTCCGTAAAGATTAAAGCTCTAAGCAGAAAAACAAAAACTACAAAAGTATTAGAAAAAATATTGAAGGCATTTTATCTGGGAGGGAGACATGAGACATAAATTCTAGAATCCATGAAGGAAAAGAAGGCAGGTCAGATTTGATTATATAAAATTCAAATCTTCTATGTGACAAAGGACATCTTAAACAAAATTAAGGGGCAAGCAACACCGGGAAGAAATATTTTTAACATGTGTTAAAATGTTAATAAACTTTGATAACTGAAATACACAAAGAGCCCTTGCGAATCAATGAAAAGAGATGAATGAAGACCTGAGCAAAGGACATACCAGAAATAATATAAATTGCCAGTAAAAGTATGACAAGATATCCAGCTGCATTAACAATTAAATAAGTATAGAGAGGAATCATCATAAAAAATATTTCTGGGTTTATCAGATTGGAAAAAAAAAATAAAAGGCTACTCATACCCACTGTTGCTGTGGCTGAGGGAACAGGGTCTGTCAAACCCAGTTGGTAGGAACAGAAATCCAAACTGATGTCGGGGGAAATAATTTGTCACTCGATGGACAGCTCCCTGGCTCACCGTGCCCAACTGCGAAGCCCGTTGACCTCGGTGCCTCAGTTTCCCTACCTATTAAATGGGCAGAGCAGTAAGGCCTGGTGCTTGTGGGGAGGGAGAGTGGGGGAGCTGGAAGGCAGAGCTAAGGGGTGATTATGAAAGTACAAATGCAAAGATCACCAGCCATTCCGATTGCAGTGGTCACCTCTGACCTGAGCAGCGCCCCCACCTTCCTGGCCAGAATTCTCAGACACTTTAGCTGGTCTCAGCGGGGGCAAGATCTAGCAGGACGCCCCGTGAAGAGAGGAAACCAGAGGCCGTGTCTGACAGCCAGGGTCAGAGTCCCCGGCTCAGAGGGCCGGAGTTCACCTGCACCAACTTCCTCATTCCCATCCTGTCAAACGGCACATTAATAAGCAAGACAGTGATTCAGGGAAGAATTTCCAGAAGGACAAAAAACTCATCAGGTGTGTCAAATCTCTGACATTCAGGAGCCATGTGGGGAAAGAAGCACATGCTGACTTAAGCACGAAAGTATGGATGCTTTAATTAATCCGGGGTGAATTTAATTGCTTTAGTTAAGTGGAAATCGGGTTAAAAATGATGCAGCGCATGCTGGGGTGTGTTAAAAACATGACATATGAGTTGGATGAATCGATAAATTAAAAGTGCACAGATGTTTTAATTAAACCCAGGGAAGTTAACGAAGATCGCAAGAGACTTTTAAGCCTATGATTAATTCAATTCATTTAAAATACCTGTAGAGATACGGGGATGCCTCCATTTTGAGAGTTATAAAAGTTCTCAATCGATAAGTACTTAAGCTGTTCTTAAAAAAGTCTAAGTTTTTGTGTGTGTGTGTGTCTGAACAGCATTAATTACATAATGAATATTTAAATTCTTTGGCGTACACAGTAAGCTTTTCTGCAGCTCCAGTCCAGACGGAAGTGGCTTTACACTTCTGCTGTGAATCGAGCATCAAGATGAATTTGCAAATTACTGGTGTCCCCTTATCCACAGGCGTGGAAGCCCCTTGAAGCCACGGACAGTCCGTTGCATTCACTGTGTCTCGTCAGCAGGTGGAAGAGCTCTGGGCACGGTGCAGGCTTATCAGTTAGACAGCCTGAATTTCCTATCTTTTTGCCTTTGTTTTTACCAGTTAGGTGACTATGGACACTTTGCCTTGAGCCTCGGTTGCTTGATTTTTGACGCGGGACAAGAATTCTGGAATACCTGTCCACAGTGTTTGTGAAGGGGTGAACTGAGATAATGCATGTAAAACACTCTGGACAGTGCCTGGCACATCGTAAGAAATCAATAGATATGATTTTATTATCACTATTTTCATTAGGAAAAAAATTGTTCCAAATAGTCACATGGCAAAGAGACAAGACAGGGCGAAGCACCCTCCTTCCCGCCTCCCACCCCAGCCACCACCCTCCTTTCGGCTGCCTTGGTTCCCAGCACAGAAGACTTTCCTGACATCGCAGGATTCCCCGGCTCTGCGCATCGCATCTGCCAGTTTTTCTAGGGTTAGGCATTCTGCTTTCCAGAGGAGCTCTGCTACTTATCTAGTAGTTTAAAAAGGAAAAAAAAAAAGGTTTTTAATCTTAGAAACAATTTAACTTGGGGGAGGGCTGACCGTGAAGTGATTTCTGTTTGGTAATGCGACAGCGTGAGAAAATCACAAGGAGCCAGGTTTTGGAGGTTGCAGGCACGGACGCGCTTGCGGCCACCAAATGACGTGCATTGCAACTTCCAGAGTGGGGAGGCAGGGGCTCCTCCATGCCTCCTCGGCAAGCTGGGGGAACAGAAGGTAAACAGCGATGTTACTAAATCGATTGCAGTTCTCTTTGGGCAGCCTTAGCAGAGTTCAGGGCAATGTTATCCAGACTGCTTGAATGCGTGCAGGAGTCATCTGGGGTCCCGTTAGATTCTGATTGTTTTAGTTCTTGACAGCGCTTTCTGGCCATGTTTCACCTTTGTAAGCCGTGCCCCCTAAATTCAAATCCCCAGAGGTTTAGTGGGTATCACTATGTCCTGGGTACCAAACTGGGTACAGAAAGGTACAACGAGACCGCTGGGAGCTTGTTACCAGCAGAGAAAACCGATGCGGCCACCCAGCTGGAATATGGCAAGGCATGCAGTTGGGGCCACCGTCGAGGTGTTGCCAAGCCCAAGTGACCACAGGGCTGTGTCTGAAGGTGCTTCAGGGAGGTGGTGACTCGTGAGCTTGGCCTTCAAGGACGAGCAGCAGTTTCACAGGAAAGGCTGGAATTGATAGGAACATTCCAGCCACCAAAACAGCACGAGCAAAGTGGAATTAGGTCGGCCTCAGACTTTATGAGGGGTAAGTGTCTGGAACCTTCAGTGAACGGGTCTTAGTGGGAGGTGATGGTGCAAGAGTAGCTTAGATCATGGACAACCTTGAACGTCATTCTGTGAAATGTGATCTTTATTCTCGGAATGTGGCCCCTGACCACAGACATCAGGGGAGTTGCTAAAAAGGCACCTCCTGAGCCACACATGAGTCCTATGAATCAGAATCAACTGGCATGGGGGAAGCACCTGGGGAAATGCATTTTTAATAATCTCCCCAGATACCAGTCTGTAAGCCAAAGTGTGATGACCACTGAAAGTATTCGAGGTAGGCCGGGCGTGGTGGCTCACGCCTGTAATCCTAGCACTCTGGAAGGCCGAGGCAGGCAGATCGTTTGAGCTCAGGAGTTCGAGACCAGCCAGACCAAGAGTGAGACCCCGTCTCTACTAAAAAAATAGAAAGAAATTAGCTGGACAACTAAAAAAATATATATAGAAAATTAGCCGGGCATGGTGGTGCATGCCTGTAGTCCCAGCTACTCGGGAGGCTGAGGCAGGAGGATTGCTTGAGCCCAGGAGTTTGAGGTTGCTGTGAGCTAGGCTGATGCCACAGCACTCTAGCCCAGGCAACAGAGTGAGCCTCTGTGTCAAAAAAAAAGGAAAAAAAATGAAAGTATTCGAGGAGAGTAGTGACATGCCCATGAGAGGAGAACCCTGGCGGTAGTGACGGGGAGGAATTCCATCAGGGAGAGGCTGGAAGCCAAGTGAACAGCAGTGGCTGTGGGAACAGAGAGGAAAAATGGAGCAGAGAACCCCAGTGGTGGATGAAATAGGAGTTGGCAAACGACGGGATGAGGAAGGCGATGGAATGTCCCTGGTGGCTGGGAGGAGAGGGGTTAGGAGCAACAAGGCTCTGAAGTCACATGGGCTTTGTTTCAAACTCTGGCTCTGCCACTTTCTACCTGGGAAACCCTCATTTCCTCTTTTGAAAAAGTTGTCTTGGGTTCAAACCCAGAATTCTAGTACGCAACCACCATGCAAACTGCCTGCAAAGCCAGGTCTCCTGTGTGGCTCACGGCCGGTCTAGCGTTCCGAGTCAAGGCCGGACTGCTTGGTTTGAATCCCAGCAATACCACTTATGAGCCGAGTGATCCTGAGCAAGTTGCGTGGCCTCTCGGTGCCTCATTTTCCTCATCTATAAAAGGGGACGATAATCATGTACAAAACAGGGCCGCTGAGGATTAAAGATCATTATGCTCAGGACAGTGGTTGCATACAGTAAGAACTCAGTCGCTGTCAGCTCTGATGATGATGACGATGATTTGATGGTAGTGCTAGCATGTGGCCATGAGGGACCGGGTAGTGGGTACATTTGCCAGTTAATGGGAGAAAAATGGCAAGATTCTCGTTCTCTTTTTTCAAGGTTCCTAGAAGCCGGGTAGGAGCTGAAACCAACCCCTAGAGAGAAGACTTTATGTTCCTGTGGTTGCGGCATTTCTGGGCCTGCACTAACAGCTGTTTGGCAGCAGGAGTTGTCATTTCTAATAGCTATTAAATACGCACTACCTAACAACCCAGACGCTGGTATGTTCAGTTTCTGCTGCAGGTTGGGGCCTCAAGCTCAGCCCAGACGAAGCCAGCCAAGCAGCCAGAGCAGAAAACCAGAAGCCCCGGCTGTCTTCGGAAGCACGAGGATTCTTTACAAACAACTCTAGGAAGCCTCTGAAGTTAAGGCCTTCAGAGAAAAGCAAATAAAAGGAAAAGGAATAATAATTAAAAAACCTCTAGCTCACAACAAATAGCATTAAAGTAAAGTAATGAGAAAGCCATGCAAGGGGAAGAGTAATAACAATAAACTGTAGAATAAACAATAACTTGAACAAGCCACACAGTGATTGCCGGACAGGAGAGGCGCTGGATGGAAACGGTACGAATTGCCAGGAAAGAAATGCCATTTTTCCTCACGCTCTGGATCTGAACAGATTGCTTATTATGTTGCTGAATTAATGAAATTCTATACTGAAACACGCTCTTCAGTGTGGTTCCTTTGCTAGAATCTTTTGCCATGGAATTTTCTCCACATTCTCTGGTACAAGTTGGCTATTTCCAAAGATCCACATTATTGTGAATTTTTAAAAACTTTGAAAACTTTGAATTTTCCTGATGTTGACATCCCCACAAACAGGCCCAGGCGGCCAGGTGGGCCTCGGTCATAAGTCCAGCCCCAGCCACAAGTTCCCCAGCTTGCCTTCTCCCGGCTGTGACCTGGTGTCATTTGAACACACCAGTGAATTCCCCTCGTGCTTTTTGTTCCACCCTGGCTCCCAATAAAGGCACTTGTGCACAGGTCCTCGTTTTCCATCGTGGCTTCCCAAATGCCTGGTTGAGCCCGATCCCTGGGAGCTGCTCCCACGTGGCCCTCTGCGTGGGCGCTGTTCCTCCCTCTCTAGGATCTGCGAGTGTAATAAACCCCTTAATTGCATATCCCCCCCAACCCCAGCATGATTTTCACAGTTGGAGTGATCCTTAAAGACCCCACCAGGGGGACTTCCGCCCCCATTCATAACACACACACTTCATTGCTTCATGAACTTCCTTGTTTTCTCCTTAGTAATGTCTACAGCATTCAAAGTCTGCATTTTGGACTGAAATTTACATTACGCACTTGCTTGCAGTGTGCGTCGATCAGACTGGAAGCTCTCAGAGGGCAGGGCCCATGGCTCCCTCGCTCATCTTTGTATCTGGCTCTCAGCACAGTGCCTGTCTCATAGCAGGCACATCATAAGCATTTGTTGAATGCACGCAGTTCTTTCCTCTCCACCGACCGTGAACAATGTGTTAGAACCATTCTGTGTTCTTTCCGTGTGAGGGTCAGTTCCATTTTGCCTGCAGAGTCTCTCGGGGCCCCAGCGTGGTGGGGGCTGCGGAATGGCTGCCCTGCAAATGCTGACGGACTCCTCCGCTCTGCAAGATGTCTTCAGATGCCTGATGCAGACTGGCAGGTTTATAAGAAGACAAGGAGCTGCCGTTTGCACCGCACATCTGAGGGCACAGGAGGCGCAGTGTGAGGTCAAGAGAGTAAATCCGTATTTCTGTCACTTGGACACATACCCGGTTGCTTGGATGTGATGGGAGTCTCGCTTGCTAACGTGGCAAATTCTCCCCCTGGCAGGAGGGCCTGAGTCTGCCGGCTGCGGCAGTCACAGAAACTGGCAGAACTCAAGGCATCCCATCCTGGGCGCAGCTGTCAGTGCAGGAACAAAGGTGAGTGTGAATTTGTGATGAGGGAGGACCTTTTGCTCTCGGCCTCTTAAAGGTTTTATCAAGAAAGAAGGGAAATGATCGTGGGTCACAGCTGGGAGTCGGGCGGCACTGTCCTGGGTCACAGGAGTTCCAGGCCCAGCTGTCTCTCTGCACTTGCTAGCCCATTGCTCTTCCGCCTGTGCCACGCTGCTCCCTGTCAGCACTTGGGAGCGTCCTGGGCTCAAAAGTTGTTTGTGAGTGGCAACTTGTCATAGCCGCCGACAAGCTGTGCAGGACCAATGGGACAGAGGCTTCTAGCCTCTCCGCCTGACGTGTAAGGGAGAACAAGGGCACACGCACACGTGCGCACACACAACCACACTTTAATTTTCTTTGTTATTCAAATGGGAGGTGCTTCTTTGATACGATGCACTGAGGAGGGCATGGCATCTTGCTAAAGATGCGTAAGCTCAATCTAATCACAAGAAAATATCAGACAGACCCAGATAAAGAGTCATACTACAAACCCTGCCCAGTACTCTTCAAAAGGATCAAAGTCATGAATGACAAGGAAAGACTGAGGAACTGTCACCAGCTGGACAGGCTGGAGGGACTAAGGAGACAGGGCAACTAAAATGCAATGTGGGATCCTAGACCTACAAGAAGGGGGGAACTTAGGAAAAAGTCAGTAGATTAGCTAATAGCATTGTATGGATGTTAATTTCTTGGTTTTGATAATCGAACTATGGACATTTGCAATGTTGACGTAAGGGTACTTGTGTGCTCTTTCTGTATGGAAACTCTATGCCCTGTATTTGCAACCCGTCTGCAAGTCTGAAATGAGCTCAGGCTGGGCATGGGTGGCTCACACCTGTAATCCTGGCACTCTGGGAGGCCAATGTGGGGCAGGGGGTTGGGAGATTGCTTGAGGCCAGGAGTTTGAGACCAGCCTGAGCAGGAGCAAGACCCAGTCCCTGCAAAGAATGAAAAAATTAGCCGGGCATAGTGGTGCGTGCCTGTAGTCCCAGATACTTGGGAGGCTGAGGCAGGAGGATCGCTTGAGCCCAAGAGTTTCGGGTTGCAGTGAGCTGTGACGATGCCACTGCACTCTAGCCCAGGTGACAGAGCGAGACTCTGTCATAGTAAATAAATAAATAAATAAATACATAAAATAAAATGAAATAAAATAAAATAAAATGCAATAAAATAAAATAAATGAGCTCAATATAAAAATTTTTAAAAACTGGTGGGGGAGGATTGGTTAAAATAGGATTTACTTCATATTATTGATATGAAGATGAATAAAACGGTATGTATCAAGTATTTTTGCACAGTGCCTGGTACATATTAAGTACTTAATAGCCCTTCGTTGTTATTTTAAAACAATTAGAAGTACAGGCTTGACATACCAGAAGTAACTCAGGTACTAATCATTCGATTTCCCCACCTGAAGCTAGTGCAGTTCATCTGTGTACCTCTTTTTATTTGTTTCTCACTTCCTCCCCCTGGTGTAGTTAGGGAATTCTGTGATTTTCAGGAGCCAATACTTATGAATTGAGGTGTTCACGGCTTGAGTCTGTCTCGAAGCCAGCTGGCTTAAGTGTGCTGAAGTCCACTGTTGTGATTCTTGATGTGAAATAAGTGTGTTAGAAGCTGACTTGGCTTGGATGCCCATCACAGGGAAAATATTACTCTCTGGATAGGGTTAAAGGTGGAGCTGACATTTCCTATTGTATTTATGGCAACTGATTCCAGTTTTCTCTTTTTCAATTTCTGGTTTTGACATTGTTCCTTTAAAATAAATTTATCTATGTAACCATAATGTGTTGACTTAAAGGAATATGTTAATAATAATACTTATGGACCATGAACGTGGCAAAAATAATAAAGGTGGTCCATGCAAGATTAAAGATCAGGATATAGGGTTTCGGAATAAGGGGAAAGTTGGCTTTGTGAATAACCGAGTAGCTTAAACTGTGGCCACTTAAAAAAAAACAAAACTAAGGGAGAAACATCTTTAGGGCAAAGAGATAGAAGCTTACTCCTAACACTCTTAAGCCAACTTTGCCCAGAATAGAGAAACAAGGGAAAGCAATTTTCTTCTTCAAATACTTCAATTTTGTCCACCATATGCATCAACAGCTAAATTAAAATATACATGTTCAAAGCCCGATTTCAGGAACAGCAACTGAGTATGGAGGAGTAACTACTCTTAACAGCCACTCAATATTTGTTTTGCAAGGATCAATTATATACCACGGCTAATGCACACTCGGAGTGTGCACCCGGCCACAGTACAGGTGGCGAATGCAAAACACACACCGAGAGTCCTTTTAAGCAGCTAAATGCACACCCCATTACAGATCCATAATGCAGAATGGACACTCATCTGCAAATGGATTTACAGCGAAGAGTTCTTAAATGGCCAGGGTACTTAGGTTTAAAAGGCCAGTAACTGGATGTGCAGTCAGAGCACACATGGTTTTTAGGATTAATAATACATCGATGTGTGTCAGTGTTAATATACATTTACAGCTCACAGGCCATGCAGCTGAGTGTTCAGCCCATTTGCAGCCACATATAAAAGGACTGCTCTGTCCTTCCTCTCATTAATGTCTTCACTCCCAGGAAAATTAGATTACGCCAGGAAAGTCATTCAAACGACGCTGAGGTTTTGCTTCCAAGCCTCTGCTAGGAAAAGTGCTCGGCTTGGCGATGCGTGTGCCATTCCCCTTGCTCTGTCAGGGCCCCGCAGAGCCCGGGCAAGGTGCTGGGAGACGCTCCAGCCTCTGTTTTTCACTTCGCTGGTGTGTCCCTGCGCCATCGGCAGACTGCGCTAAGCCTGACGCACAGCCCAGAGAATCGTTTGGTGGCTTCTTGCTTTCTTTGCAAGTGTACCCAACATTTCCCCATACTGTGTGATAGAGGAGATGTCTGTAAGTGGTGTCATTTAGGGATTAGTCTCAAGCATGCGCCACCAAATCCAGAACTTCAAGCACAAAAAACCCCTGTTCACATATTGGTTAGCATTCATAAGGATGGGAATCTCACCTCTTAGAAATACTGAGCCTAGTTGAAATACTGTTTTTCCAAGCAATTATGGTAAGAGTGGGAAAAGGAGCGGCACCATTCAGCATTTACAGAGCAGCTTTATCAGTAATTGCCTCTCTCGGCATGTCAAGGCAGGAGGGGCTTTCAATGAAGCGCACATACAAATAATGGGAAGATTATTTAAATATACAAATAAATAAAATATAAACAAATATATAAGAAACTCAACCCCTTTGAGGCCTTACAACATGCCCTGCTAAGAGCTTTGTGTGTGTTATCTTACACTCTCCTCATGATAAACTTAGGAAGTTTAACTCTTCACTTTTCCCAATGAGGACACGAAGGTTTAGAAACGTCCAATCACTCGCTCAAGGTCAGAGAGACACCCAGTGGCAGAGCTGGGATTGGAACCCAGGACCGCCTATCTCTTCTGCACGGGCTCTTCATCTGCCCATCACTGGTTTTCAGACTGGGATATGACCTACTGGTGTGTGGGGAATCAGTGTAGTGGGTCATAACCAGCACTTAAAAAAAAAAGAATAGAATATAAAAAAAAACCAAACATGGACTAAGGTTAAGTATTGTTTTGTGGAAGTTTTGTTTTAATTTCGTGTTTGCATTTATCTAGACGTATACACTTGTGTGTCGTGTGTGTGTGGCATGTCTAAAAAGTGTGAGATGCCCTGCTCTCCACTACACTTGCCTCTGACAGAGCCTCTTGAAGGTCACACTGAAGGTCTCGTGCAAGCTGGGTGTGCAGCCCCTAAATTCTCTGTTCTTGTGAGAGTCATTTTCTTTCTTATATTACCTTTCCCCCAAGAATCCCAGCGCCCCAGCCATTCTGTGCAAAGCAGTGTAGATAAATTAATAATACAATTTAAAACCGATTCCACCAAGATAAATAGCACTTCCTAGATTAAGAGCATAGCTGGCCAGAATGAATGAAATTTACTAACCCTGAGATGCTTAATCTTCCATTACACAGAAGTTAATGATTATAAGAAAGGAGTGATGGTAATTCACTTCTGCTTTTACAGGAAATTCGACCATCTCATTTTTAGCAAATCTTTCTTCTCAGCACACCTCGGTGCCAAGTATAACTGCCCTGCTCCTACAGGTACGTTGGCCAACGGTCATATGTCAAAGCCTACTCTTTGCCAAAGGCCGTCTAGCATGTGTGGGTTTACAAGGTGTCCCAGTGGAATTTGCGGGGAAGGCTGCTTGGGTGCCCCTTCTGTCATCCCCTCGGAGAATCCTATGGTCTGTTTTCCAATCACGTACCTTTACTGCAGTCCGCTCCCAAGAATCCTGGAAAGCAGTGACACAGCCCAGACACACATTCACCATTCCCATGGCAGTTGCGTGGACAGTCCTGTACTGAATCTGAAAGAGAGAAATGTAGCAATTACCTTTTCCTCTGCCTGCTGGTGCAGCACCCTCATCATCACTCACCCACCATTTTTAAAGACCAGTGGTCGTAACCGCAGGTGACTCTAGGGGACCTGCAGGGAACCTCAATGAGTGAGGTAGGGTCACAGGGAGTGGTGGGGACCAGGACAACATGGCCAGTGCCACGCTCCATCTGATGAACCCAGGCAGGAACATGGTGCTAGTATTGCTGAAACTTTTGCTTTTTTAGGAGAAACTACTAATTTGGATTTAAAAACTGTGAAAGCTCTCATGGTCAAATGTTGACAAGTTTTGAAACACGGTAACCACACTCCCTCCAATCATCCCAACTGAGATTTGACATTTGGTCTGACATGTGGGGTATCAGTTTTTAGCCTCAGGTAGAGAGAGTGATTCTGCAAAATAAGAGTTGTTCCTACGCTCGGGTTTGTAGAGTAAAAATATATTCCCTGCCTTAAGGAATTCTAATAAAAGAAAAATCCAAAGACACAAGACTAATTAATTGAGGCATGATTTGGGGTTCTTTAAGTAGTAGGATTTTTTAAAGTTACATGAAAGTCCTTTTATGCTTAGCTTTTGCAGATCTTATTTTTCATGAAAATCAATTAGTTCACATTTTCTCTAACCTGAATAACCATCTTATTTGATGATTTACCTTTCCAGGTATACTCTCAAGTAATACCTTCAAAGGGATCATTTTGGAAGTTTTTTCATGTTGATTTGGGTCTGCACAGAAATAGTCATATTCTTTAAAAACGATTATTATTATCCTCATTTTTGCTTTAAATTAAAACAAAACACATTTAGACTTTTAGTTTCCAAATTGTTACCATGATGAAAAGTACAGGCCACTATGCCCAACATGTGGCATTACACCACTCTTGGAGGGATGGGGACATTGACTCAGTGATGTGGTATGAAAGACTGAAAAGTCTAATTGTTCCTGATGGAGTCACCTGAGAGTGGTGAAAGATGCATTTGTTGCCTTTAAACGTAACAGCACATTTACGCCTGCTCTAGATTGAAAAACCAAACCATGCAATTTTGCTCTCTTTCTCCAGTGTTTCACTTCACAGTTCTCTTCTTCCAGAACCAGACTGTAGTTGGTTTCTGGCATTCTGAGAACTCAATGAGTGTACTCGTTTTTTTCAGAATCAGGAAAAAGACTGTAGACTCTATCAAGCTGGTTTCCTTAATGTCTAACAATTAACATTTCAGGCTGAAACTCCTTGAGGTTGGCTCCATAAATGTGGGCTGAGAAGCATCCAAGTGGCTACCTATTTGTTTCATCTATTCATCATTCATTCAGAAAGCATTAGGTATTTTTGCAAACCAAAAATCAGTAATTTTGCATGGTACTGGGGACATTCTCCCTGGGTCCCTTTGTGTTTCTGAATATCTTCTGAGTACAGGCACCAACTGCCTTAGTTCTGAACCATCTTTTCAAGGCAATGTGTATGGGGAACAGCCTTGGGAAGCAGAGATTGTGTCTCTCTCCACAGCAAAAGCAGGTTTACTTATTATCCAGTATAATAAAGATAAGGTCTCCCTCTAGAGGAGTGGGCAAGCATGCTCACTGCCCACTATGAGAGACTCAAGTTCAGTAAACTCAGGGTTTCTCTCCTGCAATGCACCCACCACGTGTGCAAGTAGTACCTGACCCTCGGTGTTACCCTAAAGGAATTGGGGCTTGAGGAACTGGCACACTTGCTCATTCTCTGGATAGTGCATTGCTCTGAGTAATAAAGTCCCTCATCTCTGACCCGGGAGTTTCATGTCTTCTGACAGCATCTATGAAACTGTGGCAGGCTAACGTGTTAGCTTGCAATTTGGGTAAGATCTCAGACCTGTCACATTCTTGACATATGATTGAACCTATTAACTGAGCACCTATTATACACAAGGTACTATACAAGGCATTGGAGATAGCTTGGTGAATAAGACAGACATGGTGAATAAGTTGCCTGCCCTAATAGAACTTTCCCCTGTCATGGAGAATAGGACACTGGGACGGGGTAACAGGAGGAAGCTATTTAGAAAGGATGGTCAGAGGAGGCCTCTCTATTCCACGTAGGTGACACTGGAGGGTGAGCTGGAACTGGCAGGTGAAGAGCTGGGAGAAGGAGTATTCCAGGTGGGAGGAACAGCTTAGGTAAAAGCCCTGAGGTGAGAATTCAAGGTGGCTGGAGGGTAGTGAACAAGGGAGAGAGTGACAGAAATTGATTTTGGAGAGATGCAGGCAGAGAGACAGGTCACCCAGGGCCCTGTAGCAGATGAGTTGGATTTTACTCTGGAACCGCTTGGAACAAATGAAAAATTTAAACAGAGGAGCAGCATTATCCAGCTTGCATTTTTGGACGAGGTCACTCCTACAGGGAGGTAGCGATTGCTTCTCATTGAACATCTGCGGCTGGGGATGGTTTGGTGGAAATCAACATTCCCGAGGCCAAAGCTCCTGATTCGCAAACCTCATATCTTCAGAAATCGAGCAGTGAAGGCCCAGGGACACTTTGTCACCACCGTCCCATGGAAAAGGACTCTGGTCTTTGCATAGTCTCTTCCGTCTGCTGGAAGGCTTTATACCTGATGTATTTATCCTTTCGTCTCAGTTTAGAAAACGTTCAGTTCCTGGGTGTCTTCCTCCCTCACTTTCCTCAATCTGTGTTTTGTGCGACTTCTCTTTGTTGCTGTAATTCCTATAATCCCCTTTCTGCATGTCTGTCTTCTCTCATCACACTGCCCAGGGAAGAGAACAGATCTGAATTGTTCACCGAGGTGTTCTAAATGCCTGGTATGCAATAGGTCCTTGGTAAACAGTTGTCAAAGTGTGCATATATGTGTGTGTACACGTGTGTGTATAGGAGGGCAGAAAAATCCAAAATAATGCCTGTAAGACAGAGTGTTTTTCATTTAATTTTCCCAAGGTCTCCTATGTGAAGCATTTTGACAGTTTTTGAGGGAAAAACCAATTGCATGGCCCTGCTGAGATGTAAAAGAACCCACCTTCTGCCCCTTTCTTTAACACTCCATTACATATTGCTGTGGAGATACTGTCATTTTCCTTTTAGTCAACTTGGTTTAAGTTTTCTCAAGGATAAAATGGCCGGAGACGGGAGCGAGCCCAGGAAACAGGATTTTACACGAGTGAGGCTCGCACGCGCTTCCAGAGAGCAGCCCCTTTGTCCCCGAGATGACGCTCATTCCTGAAAGCAGCCTGCTTCTCTCCAAAACATATCAAAGGGCTTCCCTGAGTCAAAGGTATATTTAGTGTGATCGCTGGTTGACACCGTCTAACATTTTTCCTCGCGTTTCATATCGCGGGGTTTTCAGCGCACCCGGCCGTTCTTGCTGGAGAATGTTCTGATGATAGGTCTGTGTGGGAGAACCTCTGAACCACGCAAAACACTGTTCTTTCCCTGCGTTTCAGGACAATTACTATCATTGCTCTATCAGGATGTCTGCCCAGCTATTAGGCGATTACCTCTGACTTTCTCTTTGAGCTACAGTCCAGATGAGAGAAACCCTCCGGGAGGACTGCTATTCCTGGCCCTGATGGGCCAGGGCGGGGAGTGGCCCAGGGGAAGGGAATCTCACTATCTCAACGTCTGTGTCTGTGCAGAAAAAGGGAAAGGAGGTCAGAAACCATTATTAGATCATGGGGCTCCCAGAAAGCTTGCCGTTCAGAGGGGAAGGAATTTATTTGGCTGGAATCCGGAGAAATCCAGTGGGGTTAAGAGCTCAGGCTCTGGAAAGGTTAAATCCTGACTTCACCTCTTCCTGGCTGTGTGTGACCTCGGGCAAGTTGTTTGACTTCTCTCAGCCTTGGTTTTCCCAACTGGAAGATGGAGAGAATAGTGACAGCACCTACCTCGTAGGGCTACTCTATGGGTTGACTAAGCTAAGGGCCTGGCTCATAGTCAACACCGTGTAAACGTACAGCTGTCACTACGGATATTAACCATTTCACTGAGCGCTTGTAGCCCCCAGCTGAGCCAGCCGCCGTGCGTGGTGTGTGCTGTCAGGCACGTGTCAAGCCTTTTGAGTTTCAACACAAAGTGACAAAAAGGAAGTCGTTTCTCATCATGTTCTTAAACTAAAGAATTTTAAAAATCTCAACATCTCAAACTATTTCCAAACTTGTTCTAGCTTCTTCCTTTTGTGAACGAGTCTCTACCCTTTTACTTTTTTTCTCATTGGTACATAACCTGATCCTGGAAATTTTCCTTCTACGGAACACTCCTCCGGTGACTTTCGTCACACAAAGTTTAAGACATTACTTCAGAGTGGGGATTGGCAACCTTTTTCTGTAAAGGGACAAATAGTAACTATTTAGGCTGTGTGGGCCATATGGTCTCTGTTGCAACCACTCAACTCTGCTGTTACCGTGGGAAAGATGCCATAGACAATATGTAAACAGATGAACGTGGCTGTGTGCCAATAAAACTTTATTCATAAAAACAGGCAGTGTGCCAGACTTGGCCCAGGGGCTGTAGGGTGCCAACTCCTGCCTTAGAGCATTTGGCTAGCCTCAATAGGGTCAATCCTTCCTTAGCAGAGGGAATAAGGATTGCCCTCAATCCTTTGGTCAATACCAAAACTCTACGTGATTTTACACCATTGTGAAGTTGTGGCCACTGATGAAAAATTGCCATCTGAATGTCAGGCTGGATTACACAGCTCTTTCAAGAATCAGGGAGCCCCTCAGAAAAATCCGTGGGGCCAATAGAAAAGTTCCTAAAATGCAGTCAAGAGAAAAACACCTCTACAAGATGGACTCCTAAAAAACCATCAGCTCTCATTTAGAGGTAGTGACTACCAAGTCCACGCCAGACACGTTCCACATGTTGTGACATTCACACCCCCCTGTACTTCCTGGACATGGTCATTACCCTTTCACAGATGGCGAAAGTGAGGCTCAGGGAGACGAGTGACTTGTTAAGATATGGGAAAGAAAACCTGGGATTTAATCCTGATCTACCAGGTCTTCCCTCCAGAAACCACCCTACCTAGGCTTCCCCAGCAAACATTGAGATCCCACAACCAAAAGCTGTCGGGACACGTGGTGCTGTACAAAGGGAACAGATGAGGCCCAGAAAACCACGCCATTCCCATCATTTCCATGTCCCCGGACTTTGAGGGACTCAGCTTTCTGAACTTCTGTGAAATAGGTCGAATAATCTGTCCTGATTCATGAGGCTCTACCCAGAATCAATTATTATTATCAGAAGGAAGATTAAAACCCAAAGACAAACCAACTTCAATGAAAATATCTGCAGCTTCTCTGTTCAAATTCTTAGGGTTTGTTGTAGAAAACTTCATGAAATCTTCTCAAGCTAATGACCCTTTTAGGGGTTTGTATGTGCATGAAAGAGGAAATTTTGGATAAAACCTTGGCTTTTCCCTTGATATCTAATAAAAAGCAGGACTGAAACATGCCAAAAATGACAAGTACTTAAGTAAAGCATTTTGAGATTTACTTGCTTGGGAATAAAGACATGATTTTTCACGTCTATATTCTTACCCTGATTTACTTCAAAGGTTTAAAAAACTTTTCATTTTGAGGTTTCCTCCATATTTAAGAGAAATTCTGAGCTGATGTGAATGGCCAGTGTTTATTGGCTCTACTACATGCTTAGAGATTTATATATTTATTTCACTTAATCCTCATAATAGTTCTATGAGGTGGGCAGTAGTGTTAGTTTTATTTTACTGTAAGGAAACTGAGGTTTATAAAATCCAGTGATTTGCTTAGGTTGTATGGTCAGAACTTGACCCAGGCAGTCTGACCCAAACTCTTAACCATAGTTGAATCCTTGGGACCAAGGGTGGGCCTTTCGTGGTTTAGGCAGCATTCCCACTTTAATCAGAGTCAGTTTTAGGTGGCTGATACTAAGAGGCCCAGTTGAAGGATTCTGGTTTGGTCTCATCTGCAGTAGAAACCACCTAAGAAGATGTGTCTTCTATGGAGAGGCCCAAAACATTTCCATGTTCCCTGCATGGTGTATCATCTCGGAGACCCCCACACCTACCTAAGACAACAGTGTTGAAGGAAACCATCTCCTTGTCTTTGCCATCATTGTAGAAGGCCAGGTGCCACAGGCCCACGTCCAGGTACTGCACAAACACGGCTTCATTCTGCACCAAGGTCTGTATGCTCCGGCGCTCCCGGGGCGACTCAACCACACTCCACTTCTCCTTGCCGTCCAGACGTTCCATGAAGTCATACTGGGAAAAGGAGAGAGTACCGCTTGAGACGCAGTGCAGACCTGGTCCCAGGCCTAGCATCTTCCCCTCCCACCCATTCCTTACCAGGGAAAGACTTTTTAGTACATTTTACTATGAGCTCATCCAGCAAAACGGGAGTCACGAAAGTTGTCACATTAACAGCCATCCTTTATTATACTTATTATTCCTACTGCTTTTATTACTATAAGCCACCATCTCTTATTTGCAGTTCTGAAACCCAAAAAGCTTTAACCCAAAGTGGTTTTTTCTTTTTGTTTGTATGTACGTGCATGTGTGTGCGTGCGTGTGTGTGTGTGTGTGTGTGTGTGAGATACGAGTTGCTGCTTTAGTTCCCACTGGGGTGTTACATAATACATTGTATGTGCCAAGCATAACTTTTCTGTAATTCTCCAAATTCTGAATTCCAAAATGTATCTGGCACCACAAGAGTTTCAGATAAGGAATCATAGACCCACATTTCCAGCCACCATTTATTGATGATTTCCTAGGAGAAGATGGTCTCACAGAGTGGCGGAGAATGAGCTCCGTGGAGCCTGGGAGCCTTGGCAGAGAATCCTGGCTGTGGCACTCATTGGCTTCACCTGCCTGTGCCTCAGTTTCCCCATCAGCAAAACAGTGAAAATAATACTAGGTATGTTGTAGGGTTGTTGTGAGGATTAAGATAATACTTAGTACCTGGCACACAGCAAACACAAAACACATGTTGGTTGTTTTTGTCACCCTCCTCCTCCTTCTCATCATCATTGTGTTCAATTATTGAAAAATCCTATTTTGGTACCTATCTTCATACTATTCATATCCATATTTTACAGATAAGGAAACTGAGGCTCAGAGAAGTCAAACAACTTGACCAAAGTCACACAGCTCCTAAGTGGCCAACCGAGAATTTGGACATAGATCTGTTCAGCCACATTGTCCAGGACCTCACAGTGCCTTGCCCTGGATAAAACAAGAATTAAATGTTAAATTCTGTTTCAATGAAAACCAGGTTCAGAATTGGAAGCAACTAGTGAGAGACAGAGTGGTCAGCTAAGGTGACCAGAAAGAGGGGTTGGGGGAAGGAACCTGTGACTTGAGAGAGGCCTGTTCTAAATGACAGGTAAAATTCTGTGGCGGGCAAGTGGGAGCCACTGAAGACTCTTGAGCAGTGACTGATGTGATGAAAGAGATGTTTGAGGAATTAGTTTGTAGGCAGGACGTGAGATATTCTGAAGGGGAGAATGAAGTGAAGCAGGAAGACCAGTTAGGAAGAGACTGCAGAAACCCAAGCATGAGGCGACAAGGGTTTGATTAGGACAGTGAATGAGGAGTCAACTTTGGAGAAGCATTTCCAAGGAAGAGAGGACAGGGCTGGACCGCGGTCTGGACAGAGAGGATGGGGAGAAGGCAAAGAGGGCACCAGTGTTTCTTACCTGTCGAAAAGAAAATGGATAAAACCCCAGTAACAACGGACTAATCTTGTGAACTCTTTCAAAATTACTGCATAGAAAAGACACTTGCATGCTGATTTCTAGGGAACATTCAAAGTATAGGTTTTAGCTGATAAAAACCACCACGGTGGGATTAAGCAATCTCTCCACTTCCCCTTCCATAAAAAGGTTTTGATGGGTTACAGACATCCACCATAACCCCTTTCACGAACTTCACAGAATGAAACTCCAGGAATCCCCTAATGCGCCTTCCCCGTCGTCAGCATTGCCGGTTTTTCCATCCGAAATGTGATAATTGAAAACAAAAGACTCTATAATCTTAAGCACAAAGGCTTTGCCATCAGACAACTTGGGTTTGAATTCTGACTCTGCCACTTGCTATTCTTTGATGTTGGGCGAATCTACTTTTACCTTCTTCCCGGTTTCCGTACTGGGGAACAATAGCACCTAACTTTCAGGGAGGTTATAAGGATGGCATGAGATAATGCTTAGGGCAGTGCCTGGAAGATAATAACCATTTTATTAAGTACCTAGTGACCATGAGTCACCTACTTGCAAATCATACTGATCACAGGAGAGAAGTGAGTGGTTCCAGCACGCGGGGAGCTGGAGATAGTCACTGCTTAGGAGTAGAAACGCTCCCTGTATCTCAGGAAATGAGCGTTTGTGTTTAGCTTCCCTCTGCTCCGTATCCCCTGGTCACACCTGTCTTTGTGGGCTAAAATAAATGATTTGAAGTGATATGACAAAGTGATGCTGCTGTTGGAGACCTTTCTAACCAAAGCATTTGTTCCCTAGCAACCTCGTAAATGTCTAACTACAAAGACCCCTGTCTGCAAATTGCTGACAGCCAGAGGAATGACTGTCACTTCCTTGGTGCCAAGGTGAGGAGAGTATACTTCATTTGGGGTCCAAGTTATCACCCCCCTGAGGAAGAGTTTGGGGAAGGTGATTACTTGTGTGGGGCCTTCGTGCGTTACTAATTTGGGCATCTGTCATCTCCCGCTGAACTGGCCCACTAGCCAAGGGACACAGAAACGGCTGAGGACTAGTGGCAGTCCCCCCTGTCCAGCCAAGCAAATTACACTACGAAAAGGCATTTTTCAGAGGAGAGAGAAGACATCTATTTCGGCTGGCTCCGTAGAGTCACTCCTCAGGAGCACGGAGGGCAGTTTTCATTTAAGGAGGAAGCTGCTAGCCAGGGGCTCTCGAATAAGGTATTGGCTATGATGCGATGTAGCATGGGTGTGTCTCTGTCCTGTATCCCTTTATTGCGCTTTATGGTTTCCAAAGCACTTATCACCCCCTAAAATGATTTAATTTGCTTTTATGTGTATTATCAGCCTACTCAGAAGAATGCAAACGCCAGGACAGGAGTTCTCCACTCTACATGGCAGAGTGGTTAGAAGTGGGGACTTCAGAGCTTGATTACCTGAAGACTGAGAACTTAAATAGCTTAAACCGCCTGGTGACACCTGCCTAAGCTATTCAAATTCTCTGTGCCTCAGTCTCTTTATCTTTAAAATGGGGATAATAACGGTATCTATATCAAAATGTTGCTATGATGATTAAATGAGTCAGCACATGTAAAGTGCTCAGAACAGTTAAGTGCTTTGTGTATGGATAATGCGCCTTAAACATTTCAGCTATCGTTACTAAAATTCACTGTTGTATCAAGTTCACCTGGAGCAGAGTCTGATCAATACATATTTGTTAAATATCAAATGAATAAAACACCGAATTTGTAAATGAATTCCATTGAAAGGAAACTAAACTGAATGTATAACAATCATTTCCACTCCCTTACCTTCTAATGAGCTTTCTTGAATGGGAAAGAAAAGGGCAGAATTATAGTCTGCAAGGCAGGAATCGTGTACCACCTAGGGCAGAACATGTACCTATGGGACACTGTGGCCCAGGTGTTTGCAACTTCATATATAACATCGAGACTCAAGAGTTGCCTTTATAAAGCTTCTGTGACTTCACCTTCACAGTTCTCATTGGGAATGTGTGCAGTGCATGTTTTTTTCTTTGCACTGTCTTTGTTTCTTCTTGTGTCTTCCTTCTCTTCCTCCCTTGACACTGTCCCTTAGTGACCTCTGTGGAGGAGATTGACAGTCATTGCCCCATCAGGGTCTTGCTCCTTCCCAGCCCCTTTGCGGCTAGAAGGGAGTGTGCACCAGTGTGCTGGCCCGTGGGATGGGAGCCGTGGGAAGCACTCCACTCTAGAACCTGCCCTCACACGCCCTGTGCAACCTCCTTTCACCTGCTCTCCCTCCCTTCCCATCCTCCTCTGGAAGGTGCCAGGGAACCCTTAAAGCCCAAGGTGGTGTAGCCACCAGATAGGGGTGGCCTGGATCCTAGAACTAGCACTTGCGGGAGAGCCTGAAATGGTGACATGAGTGAGCAATACACGCTTATTAAGTTAAGCCACTGAAGTGTTGGGGCTTATTCATGACTTTGGCAAAGCCATCACAGATAACTTCATGCCTCTCTTCCTTCCCAGTCTGCTCTTCAAGGTCACAGCAAGTTCTAGAATATTTTCCATTTCTTATAGGGCAGTGGGAGAGAATCACCCAGGAAAAATGGCAGTGTGTTCTGTTGGTCTAATTCCGACTCTGTTATGCGTAAGGTGTCTATTTATCCCGGTTGCCCAAGAATGTCCTGGTCTAACTCCCTCATTCCTTCTCTCCATCTCAAAAGTGCCCTAGAGTGGGATATATGGTCACCCCTATCACAGATTAACGTACGCCAAGCAGCATCATGTAGCATCACCCCTACTGCTGTAACCTGGGGAAGGGCTGCAGACTAGGAACGCGGGGTGGACCAACGGAGCCAGACGTGGAGACTGCCTTCCCGGGCAGGGAGACCAGCAGCCAGAGGGAAGCTGGTTAGCAGGGAAGCCATCTGGTTCAGGGGAGCCTCTGCTCTCCAGGATTCTGCAGTGTGGTCAGCTTGGCAGACTGGCTGCCGCTAGAGGGAGGCTGTTTTGCAGGAGCCCAGGCCCCGGCCAGAGTTTCCTTTCCATGCCCAGCGCTGGGAATTGATACCTCAGGCTTAGCACCGGGGACATCTGACTCCTCTGTTCCAGGACCCCATTGTGATTGACACAGGACATAGGGATGCTCAGGGGACTGCTCTGTGCTTGGTTGACTGAAGAGATTACTCCATAGCACGTTCTATCTAACAGGTCTGCAGAAGCCCTGGAAGGTGTTTGGGAGGCACAGGGCCAAACCCAATAGAAGGATGTATTTCATATCTGCGCATGGGCTGGCTGTGAGTGGAAATTTGTCTCCCAAAGCAGCTAGTGTCTCTTGCAGCCACCCATAGGGTGATTGCACAATAACCCAGAATATACACTGCCCCTCCCTACCAAGTTCTCTGTTCTTCCCCGGCCTCTGAAAAATAACCCATGCTGGCATGGGACGTGAGGGCTGTGCCTGTGAGTCATCAGTCATACCCCAAAGTGGCATGGAAATGCAACTTTTACTAGAGCTCGAGAGGCAGAGAAATAAACCACAGCAAATATTTGACTGATTCAATTATAAATCTCCCCACTTCTTGGCAGAGACGGAGAAGGAATGGTAATTAAGATAACTTAGGGGGTTTCCAGAGGAGCTGGAGGAGAGCAGAGGGGGCTGGACCACCGGGCGGGGCCTGTCGCTTTCCCAGAAGGGAAGGCGGCCGCGGGCAGGGAGCCTGCAGCCCGGAGACGCTCCTGGAAGCCACACGGATGCACACCTGCCCGGGAGGCCAAGGTTAAAGACAGACTCATTGGCCTTCAGGAAGATGTTATTACCAGGCCCAGGACCCCGGGAAAAGGGGGAAAATAACTGTATTGCTCTTTGGAACGTCTGCTCGAGGAGGGTCGACGCGAACGGGAAAAGCAATAAATGCTGACATTTCCCTCGGACGCCTGCCGCTCCCCTGGCTCTGCGCTGGCAGCGTCACCGGCCTCCCAGCGACGTCTGATGTCGATTCTCCCTCAGATGGCAGGGCACGCGCAGCGGTTGGTGGGATTGCGGAGAAGCGGCGTGTGCGAGCCAGGGCTGCTTGAAGCCACATGACCACGGGGTCTCTGGGAGCATCCGGTGACGGCAGGAACGGCTTAGCGGTGGTGGGTCACTCTCGGGGCGTTCATCTCTTTCTGCCTCCAGCCAGGCCCATGGCAAAGTGCGCCTGGCTGATTCCTCATTAAAGCTCGGCACAGTTCCTTTGCTCTCTTTCAAAGGGGCCGAGCGCTCAGGGAAGGGGGGCGGGATGGCAGCCGTGCTCCAGTGGGGACTGGCTTCCCCCAGAGTGGCCTCGCCTGTCTTTTGTCTTTTTTCAGGACTCCCTGCTCAGTTCCTACTTCCAGTATCTGAGTCACTTAACTAGACGTGATCGGCCCAGCTGGAGGCACTGCTTGGGCCGCTACGAGAACGCGCCCCCGAGCTTCCGGACAGGAAACAGCATCTGCATTTCCAGACTGGAACAGCTCATCGTGCGGGCTCCGCGGGCAAGAATCAAGCAGATGGCAGCTAGAGAGGAACCAAACAGAGTTCCCTAAAATCAGGAGCCGGGAGAATTCATCTACAAAGGTGTCATTCTTGATTCTTTCAATACATGTCCTCTCCCAGCAGTGGAAGAAGTAATCATCAAAAATAAGAAAAGCCTATTTTTGCCTGGGCACTTGCTATGCACCAGGCATAATGGCAAATGCTGACATGTGCTGTCTCATTTCCTCTTCCCAGAAACCCTAGTCTCATCCCCATATCTCGGGAGAGAACAACGGCTCCTAGACAAGTTAAGGAATGTGCCCAGTACCAATGAGCATGGTTAATAGCCAAACAAGGACTTGAACTTGGATTTGCACGAGTCTTAACAACTGTGAGAGACAGCTCCACGTTTTCCAAGAACCTGGCTGTACTCGGCCAGCGTATCTGGTGGCTGGCCTGGGTTAAGTCCCCTCCAGATGCCACTGAGCAGAGAAGAAGGAGGAAGGAAGAGCTTAGCAGTGCTAGGGCCAGACCTGGGCAGTGCAGGTTGGCTGCCTGAGGATGAGGAACCACCCCACTGGAGCAGACAAAAAAGGACTCCCGGAAAAGTCTGGACGGCTTTGCTGGGTGTTGGCCATACCTGGTTTGTGAGCATATTAGGGAGCCGGCCCCTTGCCAAACACCCCAGCTCCTCTTTTCCTGTGTTCCAGCCACACTGCTCTTATCTCTGTTCCTGGAATGTGCTAAACTCATCCCAGCCTCCGGGGCCTTGCTCCAGCTGCTCCTTCTGTCTGGCCAGGTCTTTCTCCTGATCTTCTCACAGCCGCCTACTTCTTGTCAATCCTGCCTTGGCCTAAACATCACGACCTCAGAAAGGGCTTCCCTGACCATTCTAAAACCCCTCTGGCACCTTTTGTTTCTGTCCTCAGTAAAAACGCATCACTCTGTGAAAAAAACTATTGCTTATCTACTAATTTGTAGTCCATCTCCCTCTTCTTAAATATGAACCCCTTAAAAGTGGGACACTTGCCTGTTTCACTTGACACAGTATCCCAGAGTCTGGAACAGTGCCTGGCATATAGTGGGTAGTCACTAAAGATCTCGCCTGAATGAATGGAAAAGATTTAGGCCCAAAGGAAATAATGTCTGGAGTGAAGTCTATAGCAACGAGGTGGAGAGATGGTGGCACAGCCACTTATAGGACATGCTGTGGTTTGCACGTTTGTCTTTCCAAATCTCATGTTGAAATTTGATCCCCAGTGTTAGACGTAGGGCTTGATGGGCCCTACGTTTAGGTCACAGGAGCAGATCCCTCAGGAATGGCTTGGTGCCAGTGTGTTCTAGTGGTAGTGAGTGACCTCTCACTCTCACGAGACTTGATTGGTTCTTGGGGGAATGGAATAGTGCCCACTGGAGTGGGTTGTTAGAAAGCTGGGACACCCCTCAGGTTTGGTCTCTCTTCCCCTTTAACCTTCTCCGTCATGCTTTGACATAGCACAAAAGCCCTCATCCGAAGCCAGGCGGATACCAGCGCCCTGCTTCTTGGACAGCCTGCAGAACTGTGAGCTAAATAAACCTCCTTTTATTATACACTACCCAGCCTTAGGTATTCCTTTACAGTAAGATAAAACAGACTAAGACAGGACCTAATCTCTTTAGGAAATGTTTTTAGGAAATTTTAGTAAACACCATGCAGTTTTCCCTTATTTTTGTTTGCTAACTACTCAGATAATACTGTGAGCTAACATTTAATGAGGCTAGCCACTGTTATAGGTGATTAACATCTACTGTCTTATTCAATGCTCGTAGTAACTCTACTGAATACAAATTATTCCCATTTTGCATATGAGGAAACTGAGGCACAGAGAGGTTACATAACTTGCCCAAGAGTTAGTAAGTGGTGGAGCTGAGATTCACACCCATGCCTAATAATCAGGCAGTATGGGGTGCTGGCCAGCCTCTCTCATTTGCATGTGTTTGTGTGTGTGCGTGTGTGTGTGTGTGTGTGTGTGTGTGTGTTCATAGGATCCAGGGTGCAGGCACACTTAGCCCAGTCTTTGATGGGCAAGGGAGCCCCAGCTAACTAACACCCAGTTTCACTTGGCAGGCGCAAAGGTCTCTACATTGAGGTTCATAGAAAAGAAATGCAAAAATATTCATTCCTTCAACAAATATCAAACACCTAGTGTGTGCCTGGTGCTGCTCTGGGTACCAGGGATTTGGCAGTGAATGACACGGGCAAGAGTCCTGTCCTCCTGGAGCTGGCATTCCCATGGGGGAATAGGCTGTAAGGGGGTGGTGAGGGCTACGAATATAGAATAAAGCAAACCAGACACCCCAAATGTCATCCGCAGGTGAACGGGCAAACAAATTATAGAACATCCGTACAATTGAGGATCTGCTCAGTAGTAAAAGGAATGAGCCCTGGAGACACATGACGACGTGGGTGAATCTCACTGACGTTCTGCTGAGTGAGACAAGCTCGACACTAGGCAGCAAAGTACTCCCTGGGTGTGACCCTCCAGGGGAGACAAAGCCAATCGCTAGTGACGGGAAGCAGACCAGTGGGAGCCTAGGCTGGGGGTGAGGCTGGGATGGGGCACAGAGCAGCTCTTGAGGGTGGCAATGTCCTTGTCTTGGCTGTGGTGGCACTTCCTCAGGTATGTATGGTTTCCAAATTTTAGGAATCCAAGTGGACACTTAAAAAATGTGTGCATTGGGTAGTTTTACAATTACAACCTAAGTAAAGTTGATTTAAGAAAAATAAAGCAGGGCAGGGTGATAAAATGTAAAAGAATATCTTGTTTTAGATTCACTCATCAGGAAAGGGCTGCCGATGGCAGAGGCCTGAAAAGAGTCAGGGAGGATCCACGTGACCGTCTGGGGGGCCATTCCAGGAAGGGAGGACGCCCACCCGGCGTGAGCAGCTCAGTGGCAGGACGGGCGTGGCACGGCTGAGAGCAGGAAGTGGGCTGACGTGGGGTCCAGCGAGTTGCCTGCTGGTCACCCAGGCTGCAGAGGACCCGGCAAGCCATGGAGACGGAGCACCTGCCGCGGACAGCCCCAGCTGCGAGCCGCACAGTTGTGGCCCGTCTTGAGCTTACACTCTAGTACAACTTCAGGTTCCCCCTTTGTGCAATGGGAGGCCGGTGGAGGGCTTCAGAGACTGGATGCTCTGAGAAGTGGCTATAAAAGAGGAGACTGGAGCCTTTTTTTGTAGTAGTAAGAAAGCAGCTCGCTGGGCGTGTTTGCTGAACCCAGTTCTTAGTAGGGCCCTCTGGGGTTGGCCCAGGCTTTGGTGGTTTGCTGGCTGAAGATAAGCAGATTATGGGTTCTGCCAAGTTTCCCCCTTATATATCAAGCCTAAAATGGTGCGTTTCAAGTCCCAAAAGGAGTATATTTTGAATGTCTTGGGGCGGGGGGTGATGTAGGGGGCATGAAACATGAATAGAAGAGGATAAAGTGTCACTGCTAAGGGATTAGGCAGCTGTATCCCTACTAATGCGCTGGCCGTCCCCACAGCCCTCCTCAGAGCTGTTTCACAGTGCGAGTCCCAGCAGAACCAGGAACGAGGCCAGGCAGGCAAAGGCAGGGACAGCACATTCCCTAGCAGGCGAATGCATTCCCTGGGAATTCTCGGAGGGGCATCGAAGCCAGTGTCCACCAGCCACACAAGGGCAGGGCCAGCTCTGCCCGTCTACTGAGGCAGCCCCTTGCCACATGTTACGTAGTAAGGGACAACAAATGCTGGCTGCATACAATATTATGGT
>RJWJ010014568.1:0-37676 GCA_004363605.1 Indri indri | reverse complement strand
TTTTTTTTTTTTTTTTTTTTTTTTTTTTTTTTTTTTTTTTTTTTGAGACAGAGTCTCACTCTTTTTGCCCGGGCTAGAGTGCTGTGGCGTCATCCTAGCTCACAGCAACCTCAAACTTCCTGGGCTCAAGCGATCCTTCTGCCTGAGCCTCCCGAGTAGCTGGGACTACAGGCATGCGCCACCATGCCCGCTAATTTTTTCTATATATTTTTAGTTGTCTGATTAATTTCTTTCTATTTTTAGTAGAGACGGAGTCTCGCTCTTGCTCAGGCTGGTTTGGAACTCCTGAGCCCAAACAATCCGCCCGCCTCGGCCTCCCAGAGTGCTAGGATTACAGGCGTGAGCCACCGCGCCCGGCCTACCTTTTTTAACTAAAATTAAATGCAGAAGAATTTTTTCAGTATTTTTCACACTTACTGAATAAAGTCTTAGTTTTGCAATGTTTCATTTTCCAAAGTGGCCAGTTTCAACATTTTTAAAGTTTTTCCTCAGGAAAACTCTGAATATAATTAGTTTCACTTTTTCAGAAAATCAGAAGACATCGAGTTTAATTTTATAAATTAAAAATGTCGGCAGCCATGGCGGCCACCGCTCTCACGGCGTGGCCAGGACCCTGCGTGCATTCTCCACCGCCGTGTGCTCGACCACTCCTAGCCTGCAAAGAACATCCAGAACTGAAAGGCTTTCGAAAAGAAAGGCACTACCTCCTAGGACAGAGAAAATGGCTGTTGACCAGGCCTGGCCTAGCGTTTGCCCTGCCGCTGCGCCATTTAAACCCTCTGCAGTACCACTTCCTGTTAGAATGGGTTATCCAGTAAGAAAGGGCGTGCCCATGGCAAAGGAGGGAGATCTAGAACTTTTAAAGATCCCCAATTTTCTTCATTTGACTCCTGTAGCAATTAAAAGGCACTGTGAAGCTCTTAAAGATTTTTGCACTGAGTGGCCAGCTGCACTAGACAGTGATGAGAAATGTGAAAAGCATTTTCCAATTGAAATTGACACTGCTGATTACGTTTCATCAGGACCGTCTATTCGAAACCCCAAAGCACAAGTAGTAACCTTAAGGGTTAAACTTTCCAGTTTGAATTTAGATGACCATGCAAAGAAGAAACTTATTAAACTTGTAGGAGAGCGATACTGCAAGACCACAGATGCGCTTACCATCAAAACAGATAGGTGCCCTTTAACCAGACAGAATTATGATTATGCAACGTATCTACTAACAGTTTTATACCACGAGTCTTGGAAAACCGAAGAATGGGAAAAAAATAAGACTGAAGCAGACATGGAAGAGTATGTATGGAAAAATAGCTCCTCAGAAAAAAATATCCTGGAAACACTTCTCCAGATTAAAGCTGCCGAGAAAAATATGGACGTAAATAAAGAAGAACTCCTTGGTACTAAAGAAGTTGAAGATTACAAAAATTGTGTCGTTACTCTTAAGAACGAGGGGGAAAATGAAAATACCCTTTCTCAGTACAAAGAATCAGTGAAGAAACTATTAAATTTGACATGAATTACAAAGTAGAAAAATCTGCTTTATTTATTAATTTCATGATAGATGTAATCGATATCTAATTGGACATAAAATTGAAAATGTTAAAAAAATCATTGTCTTATATCAGAGTTAAAATTACTTTGTTTCATACTAATGCTCACTGGCAATAATTATTCCAAAGTTTTCTTATTTGTACACTGGCACAATTAGACTAATTAGATCTCTGATTTCTTCTGATGGTAAAGTGTTTTGATTTTATTTCTACACAATAACTTTAGTATGCATATATGCATATACTTAATTGCTATTTTTTCACCTGCCACATTTCTTTCCCCACAAGCTGGCATTCAGCAGTTGCTTTTGAGTAATGATTTTCATTATTTGGGAAGGTAGGCCCAGAACCCAGAGCCCTGACTTGCAGGTCAGTACTGGTTCACATGGCTGCTGTCTAGCCAATCTGTTTTTCACAGTTGCCAATTCTGGTCAGAAACAGGTCCTCAGGAGTATTTTCTAACCTGAAATGTTTGTCCCATCCCTCCCTTTTGGGAGCACTTTATGTTGATTCAACTCTGTTGAGCATTCTACTTTCTATATTGTGAGGCTCATTTTGCCAGGCCCAAGCTTACAGAAGAGTAGAAGTGGAGATTAGCTGATTTTCATCCTTTTGGATGCCCCAGTTAGAGCTGCCACAGCTCAGAAAGAAGTGACATATAGGACCTTGAATTTAATTGGAGTAAATGACAAAATAAAAACTACCCTAAGATATATTCCATTCAGTTTCTCTGTCAGTTCAGTATTAAGTATACCTGTAAACTTTTTCTTACCACTTCCATAGTTGTTGACAAGTGATTAATTTAAAATCAAAATAAAGGAATTATTGAGAAAAAAAAACGTCCTCCTGATTTGGAAGGTAAATAGTACTATGGTCACTCAGACTCTCACCGCTTCTCCCTTGGATGTTCCAGGCAGCCTCCTGAATCATCTCCACACCATTGGTTACTCCCCTGCAACACTACGATGTCATCCACCAGCAGCACATTAATGTTCAGGCAATAAGGCAAAAACGCCAACTAGACTCAAGAGCTCTGAACTCTAGTCTGAGCCCAACTACTTTCCAGCCATATGAATTTAAAGAAATGGGTTAGGATGAGAGAAATATATTTCAATGGTTTCGAAAACAAAATGGGGGTAGAAATAAATAACTGTTCTACTGAATTGGGATTGTTATGAAACTCAAATGAATTAATATAAATATAAGTATTTTAAAGTGTGTAAAACATTATATAAATAGCAGGTGTTATTAAACGTTAAGCTTAGAATGTATTACCTCTAAGTGGCATAGCACAGCAGTGAAAAGCACAGACTCAGAGCCAAACTGCCACTTATTAGCTATATGACCTTGGCCATTTAACACTTGTGCCTCAGTTTCCCCTTATGTAAAATAGAAGAATAATTGTATTTATAGAGTTATCATGATAACTAAATGAGTTAATATTACATAAAGCACTAAAAATTGCTCCCAACCCAGAGTAAATCCTATGTAAGTATTTTTTATTATTCCCATTACCATTATCATATTACTCTCTGGCTCAAAACTCTATTGTCAATTCCCTGCCTGGCATTCACAGCTTTCCATAATCTTTCTTTTCCTCCATTTTCTTCTACTCCAAAGAATAAACCAGCTCTGCTCTGGCTAGACCAATCTCCCCAGTGCCCTGCATTCAATCCTGAATCCTTACCTTACTAATTTAGCATCCCTTATCTGAAATACCCTTTTCTCTCTGATCTATCCATTAATCAAATCCCCGTTCAAGTCTCACCTCCCCAACCACTTGAGCCATGCTTTTCCTCTTCTCTGAACTGCAATGGCAGTTTTAATCCAGATTGTTCACCCAGAATTTTAATCACATACTTCCTTATACTGCTGCTTATACTTAACCATGTATTGTCTTGTTCGCCCACAAAAGCATCTTCTCTTTCTTCTGAGAAATGTTCCCTCAAACACCATGGCTCTGAAGACTGAGGCCCTCTTCTTTGGTCGTATGACTCTCATGGCCAGGTAGTCCTCTCTTCAAGTACTTCAAACTTGAGAGGAGAAGGAAAGTCCTTCTGTCTAGCACAGAGCTGTTAGTGTGAGCCTGGAGCTGTGAATATCCCTGGTTCCGATCCATGGAAAAGCTAGCATGAGACATCTGCACTCAAATGTTTATAACAGCACAATTCACAATTGCAAGGATGTGGAAACAACCCAAGTGCCCATCAATACATGAGTGGATTAATAAAATGTGGTATATGTATACCATGGAGTACTACTTAGCCCCAGAAAACAATGGTGATCTATCACCTCTTGAATTATCCTGGATGGAGCTAGAGCCAATTCTACTAAGTGAAGTATCACAAGAAGGGAAAAACAAGCACCACATGTACTCACCATCAAATTGGTACTAATTGATCAACACTTACGTGCACATACAGTAGTAACATTCATCGGGTATTGGGCAGGTGGGAGCAGGGAGGAGGAGATGGGTATATTCATGCCTAATGGGTGGGTGCAGTGGGCACTGCCTAGGGGATGCACACACTTGAAGCGCTGACTTGGGTGGGGCAAAGGCTATATACGTAACTGAAACATTTGTACCCCCATAATATTCTGAAATTAAAAAAATTGAAAAGTAAAGGAAGCACAGAGAGAGGCATAGATGAGAGATGGAAAGTGGGAATCTGGTCATTGTTCTGCTCCCTGGTTCCAAATGTCCCTGTAGTTAGCTCTACCCGTCTTTCCAATTCCTTCATTATTGGGTTATACATGTCAATAAAGTCCCCTCTTGTGCTTTTAACTAATTTAACCCATTAACAGTCTGGCATAGATACTGGCAAATATATCTTTTCCTTATTGACAGGCCTCTGTCCCACAGCCAGGCTATTTTCAGCTTTAATTATATGACTTGTCCTTGTTCATTATCCATGTACCATTGAAGAGCAACGAAAGAAAGTGATTCATTGCTGACACATGGCATTTCTTGAGCAGCCATTAATTAGCAAAATAGCACTTGAACATAAATTGTTAAGGAGTGTCAGCAAATAAAACCGTAATCAGAATTTTTTTTCCTCCCTTCTTATGTATGCACCTTCGTGAATTGCACTATGCAATTTCCAACTTTAATTTAGAGCTTATCAGGGAAACCAAGTATTACATTAATCTTTAAGACCCAAGTCTAAGTGTGCTTGACCCTCTCCATTCTCTTTTCCAGAAACAAGAGATGACCTGAGCCACACACATTTATCTTCTCTAGCCTGCCGGGAGTCCCAGGCCCTGGGATGCAAGGACTACATAGCTGAGCTGGGTCTCATCTTTAAGGATTTCACTAAGCAGTGACTGAGCATATCTAGGGGCCAGACCCAGTGCAGGTCAGGGGAAATATAAGAAATAATAAAATTCATGCTTGAACACCCATTGTCAGCTTCTCAGCGCACACCCATGTATTTTGGACTTGACCAATTTGATGTGTTCCAACTTCCATCTGCTAGTATCTGCATCTCTGAACCTGAGGAATTCTTCCAGAAAAGCAGTCTTCCAGACCACAACCGCCCAGAAGTGTCAGGGAATTAACACCTTCCTATGCCTCCTCAGCCTCCTATAACTCGTCCCCCACACTCCCAACCAACAATTAACATGAATGGGTATATAGACATTCCAGGCCCTTTGACACTTGAGGGGCAGAAGGCTGAGACACAGGAGTGGCCCACGACAGCCGACTTACTAATGGACAGTCTGTTGGCCTCCTCTCTTTTGCTCTATTACTTTTCCACATCCCTGTCAGTATTCCCTGCATCTCCTCCAACCAAACAAAAAAAAAAAGAGAGAGAATAAACTACACACATGTGAAACTTTGCTTCTCTGTCTGCTTTCAGGGCAACCCAAACTAAAACAATGCCCTTAAAGAACATATAATCTAGCGGGGAAGACCAGCCTGCAAATAATATTCCTTTAATAAAGGAGTAAGGAATATGGAAACATAGAAAAATAGATGCTTCTATTCTTCATGCCTCTAAAACCTTTGGCCACAGAGAGTTCAACCACAGGCTTCACAGTAAATGGAAATCATGTATCAGGGTCTTAGGCAAGGAATGCTGTAAGCCCTGTCTTTTATTACTGCTGCTATTAATGCCTAGCTCCCTTCTGCCATGTGTCTCCTTTCCCCGTGACCTGGTTGGGGCCTTATTAACTCTATCCCCTAAGAGCGAGACTCCTTTAAGTGGTAGATTTTCCAATGAATTCATTGAAATAATAAATGTTTAGTGATATTCTAGTACTATACTTCTCTAGGGTGAGATATATTAAAAACCAGACCTAATATACGGAGAGTAGCAAAGGATCTTTGAGCAAAGAACTTTGATCTCCTCCTTCTTTACCTTTCAGATCAGAGCACTTTTATTCTACCTCACTAAATTCTAGCTTCATTTTCAGTTGGGACCTAATTGTTCACATTGCATCTCATGTTGAGTTCTCTGGAAAGCTGACTCTGAAATAGAATTTCACATGCAGGTCACACTCTTGGGAAGAAGGAGAAGAAAGCAGGGTTGGATAGAGGGAAAAGTCACACTGCAAAGCAAGCTGATGCCAGGGGAAGATCTGAAGTGAGCAAGGCTTGCAGGGTTGGCCTGTGTTGAGCCAAAATGCCAAGCCTAAACCAGTCATTGGATAGGGGCTGTCCAGGAAAGAGTCCTTGGGTGAGTGGTTGGTTCTCTGCTGCTGCTGATGCCTCCAGGCTGTCTGCCAAGAGCACTACAACCGGCTGGAGCTTCCTTGAAGGGGAATTTGGATGGTATATCCATGACTGTTCATCACACACATTGAGATCTTCCTAATCTCTCAGCCTATGTCCACCTTCACAGGAGCATTTTTCTAAAAGTTAGAGGTTGAAAAACTATATAGTGTCAGTAACTCCCCGCAATTGCCCCTTCTCCTCCCCTTAAGCTCCCAAAGCTTTGGCCAATACGTTCAATTTCCAAACACATTTTCTGGTATCCAATAAACTGGCTATTAACAGTTGAACTAAAGTACGAGATTAGACTTTTATGGCATAAATAACCAAATTTAGGGTTAAGGTTAGTGTCAGGCTGGGACATAGAATCAGATGGCCCAGCAGACTCAGGCCTAACAGTCAAGTTCAGGTCATCCAAGACAATCAGGTTATTTGAGTATTCAATGGACCCATCAAATTACTCTGTGTCCCTGGAGCCAGATCCCTCTACCATATCTGGAGAGGTCTCTGGATGACTGAACCAATTTATCTCTAAAGTAAGCTCCTTTGAGGTGACTATAGGTTTGAGTATGTCACTCTGGTCCCTTCTAATGCCTTACTCAAAGCCTTGCTATTACCTGAGGGGCAGAGGGTAAGAGGGCACTCATACTGCCTAGCACCAAGGAAATGGGTTTTGCATGTCCAGTTACCTAAATATACCTGAGGGCTATGAAAATCATAATTTGCACCAGTCTCTGCACTCAATTGTGTCCATTATGCTTGATTACAGGTTTCTAAAGATTCCCTCTGTTCTATCATGGAAGCCCTTGCTTTAAGCAAAGATGCACACAGGAAAAGAGATAAACAGAAAGAATCTGTGCATTTAGCAACACACTTTGAAATTTAAAATGATCTACATAATGTAAACTATTGTTACAACTAATTATGTTTTGGGTTTGGAAATGAACTTTGCCTCTAATTCGAAGTGAAAACTACATATACATATGCATTTATTATTTTCCAGGGTAGCCACCCTGTACCATTTCAAATTCCACATTTTTCTCAGCCTGTTCTTTCTTTACCAAAACAGTCAAACAAAACAAACATAAAGATAATAGCACAATAACACAAAGACATGAATAATTGGAATGTCTCTTCAGTCGAAAATATTTTTGCTTCTACTAAAGGATTACACTATGATAAATACTATTACCCTCAAATCAATAGAATGAAGGATCTGCCAAATCTAACTCAATGCCAGAAAAATCTATATTGTATTTACAGATTTCAGATGGAAAGATCCAGCACTCATAGCACAAAGCATTTGTATTCTCTTTTCTCTACTCTTCCCTCGATTTCCTTCCAGAACCAAAACTATATACAAGACTTATTGGCTGAAAGCTTGTTCTTAGAGCTGATACTGTAATCTCCAAGCAGAATACTTTGAGGATTGCACGTCAGCCATCCTTAAAACCAAGACTCAAAGCAGCCACTCATCCTGTGTCTATTGCTTTATTCCTTTCATGCCATTCTCCCTGGAAGAGCTAAGTTATTATTGAAATATATCACCCCACCTATATTGTGAGCAGACACACTGAGTAGATCAAATGGATTTGTAAACATTTATTGGCTGTTTTGGTAAAGCTGTGCAATGCAATCACGGACTCCGAACTCTGCCTTCATTAGCCATGCAAAATTCTCCAGGTCAGTATTTACATTTTAGCAGCTTATTAAGCTTCTAGATGCTGTGATTCAATCAGCTTTACGGAATTCACTTTGGTGTGGCTACGCTGACACAGAAATGATGGAGGGCAAATAGATTCAAATTAGTCAGACTGCAGTCACATTAGCATACCACTTTACCCTTCATTTACTTCTGAATTTGGATACATCCTATGCAGCTTTATTTGTATCCAGAAGACCCAGGATGTGCCTTCTGATGAATTTAGCAGCTAAAATGGATCATGGCTATTCAGAGGAAAGTATGAGGAATCTTGTTAACTGATCTGTCATCAATTTTCAGATTGACACACCCAACCGTATATGTGAGGGTGTCAATGACCCAGCTAATGACTCAATAAATGGAAACAAGCCTTGCACCTTGGTAGAATGACTGGGTCCTGATCACAATATGTCTTGGAGAGGTAAGTACAACCAGGAGAAAAAGAGGTCATTTTCATTTCAAGGGACCAATTCTTCACCTGATCCCAAACGGACCAGCAGGCAACAATTTTCAGAAATCTTTATTTATTTATCTTCTCCTCAGGGGAAATAGAAGGAATGTCCAGAGAAGATAAATAACTATGACAACAACAAGTGCACCATGTTGATCCAGTTGAACCTATTGGGAGTTTCTCTCATGCTACACTTCACTGACCTTCTTGTAAACACCTATAAACTGTAACAATCAAAAATTTGAACTAGACAAGTCGTTAGCTCTGTGTTAAATGTTCAGAGTCCTAGAGTTGTAGCAAGAAGGTAGGAATAAGACAGCTCATATTAGTGACCAACTAAGGAGTTAAAGAGTAATAACAGCAACAATCTATTGTTGCTGCTACTGAAGAAGTAAAGGGGGCATAGAATTAAGTAATATTTAAGAAATTACTATGTAATAGAAATTGTACATTTTCTCGTCTAGTCCTCACAACAAATCTGAGACAGGTATTATTTTCATCCCCATTTTGTAGATGTAGGAACTGAGACATCAGGAGATTAAGCAACTTGCCTAGGGACCTACAGTCTGTAAATGGTATAATTAGATGTTAACCCTGGGAATCTAACTCCAAACACTGATTTCTTAACCACTACGTAAAGTAAGATCTACTCACTGATGTATTTGATTAATCTTTAATATCTCTGAGAGAAAAATGTTGTAAAGAGCCAATAAATATGAGCTCATTCATATCTTCACTATCTATAGAAATCTCTGTATGTCAGTATACTTTCCTGGGATTTCTGAAACAATGTACCCTTTTAGAACATATCTAGTTAAAGATTTATTACTGGAGTTAATATTAGTATCAACACAAAATTCAAAGTGATAGCTACTGAATGGTTTTCAGAAAACTAAAGAGTCTTTGAATTCTGGATTTCCATATTTGTCTTAAAATATGGTAATGTGGATTTTTCCACTAAGACATTTGTTTGACTAAATTTGAGTCTAAATAAATATTAACCTCAGAAACCAGGTCTGGGTCTATATCTACAAGAAACGATTAAATTTCTTTGCCAGTTACCACTAAAAATTCCACATGCTAATAAGAAAGAGAGATGAAGTAAAGCTGGTATTAATCCGATTTTCTTGCTTTATTACTGAGTAGAAATATGACAAAGTGAAATCAACTGACAGGTTATGTATTTAAGGGAAAAAATTCAAACTACACATAGTCAATCCTTATCTCCTAGTTACCATATCATAATCCAAGAACAAAACCTGAGTCTGTATACCTAAAGATTCTCAATGTGAGATTACCTTCTGCTATGTAACAAATATTCCAAAAATTAATGATTTAAAGCAACAATGATTTATTATTTCTTACAATTCTATGTTTTTTTCTCCTGGACATTTCCTCTGCTGGTTTTGCCTGGGCTTACTCATGCATCAGCAAGGTAGTCAGCTGGCTGGGAGGTCCCAGATGGCCTCACTCACAAGTCTGGCAGTCGGGTGTAGCTGTTGACGGGGGCATCTCAGTTTGCCTCCTCGGAGTTTCTCATCCCCTCCAGTAGACTACACTATCTTCTGCACAAGTGGATCTCAGGAAAACATATCAAGAGAGAGGAGGTAAAATGTGGAAGGCCTTTTGAGACCTAAGCTCTAGGATACAACATAACTTTTGCCAAATTCTATTGGTCAAAGCAAAACAAATCTGGCTCAAATTCAAGGGGATAAAAAAAGAGACTCCATCTCTGAATTATAGGAACAACAAAGATACATTGCAAAAGAGCATGAATGTTAGAAGGGAAGATTTTGTGGCCATGAAACAATTTACTACAGCCACACAAAAAAGTCAACCAAATTGACAGCATCAATGTCAACATTTCAATATCCTAGTTGTGATACTATAAATAACTTTGTAAAAAGTGACCGTGGGGAGAAACAGAGTAAACTACATGAGTCTGTATTATTTCTTATAACTACATGTAAATCTGCGATTATCTCGAAATTTAGAGTTTAATTTTTTTAAAGTCAATCAGAAATAATCTCATCATAAAAAGCACTGTAAATGAAGCAGAATTCATTATCATGACATTTTATCAATCCATGGTGAGGCCATATGTAAAATAACCTATGCGGTGTATCCAACACTTTATTCAACAAATATTTTTGAGTAACTACCATGGGCCCAAAACTCTTCCAGGCGTTGCGTATAAGGACTAAAACCCCTTTTCTCATGGAGCATTACTTCCTAGTATTTAATTCTAAAATTGATGGCAAACCACAGAAAGGAATGAAAGTAAAGGTCCTGGAGCTGACAATAAAATAGTCAGTGAGAAAATGCCACTACCAGGTAAGGAGAGAATAAATATATACAGAACCTTCATTCTAGAATGTTAAAGCCTTCTAGGAAATACAATTTGCTTCTAAAATTGTGAGGAGAATCTGTAGGCTAGTGTTTTTTCCCTATATTCTGACCCCTATTATCCAGAAACACAGGATATTCCACACACACCTCAAATTAAACCAGTTAAGACTGAGCTCCTAGTTCTTCTCTCCACTGCTCCTTACTCACCTACAGACCAAATTGACTGCCCAAATTTAACAAGGATGATGTAGTGTATTCTATTACTTTTGTATGCCTGGCATCCGTTTACCATTTCTCTTTGAGAAAACTGCCTCCTCACTATTCTATTTTCATGTGGGTTGATAGAGGCCAACCCCCACTCAAGTACGAAGATGGGCATATGACCCAGCAGGAAGCTAATCAGCAAATTCGGGAATAGAAAGATAACCTAGTTGGCCAATAAGAGTCGGGCCCAGGACTTCTGTTAGCACTCTTAAGAAGCATTCTTTTCTTCTGTGGTGTTAAATGGATGGGACGGGAACCAGGAACTACTGACTGTATTTTGCCAATACTAAGCGTAAGCTAGCCCCGAAACAATGACAGCACAAAGGAAAGCGAAGCAGAGAGATGGTGAGAGATGAGGTCTTGGTGACAATGTTTGAGGCTCTGGATTTACCCATCCCAGATCTCTCCTCAGAGTTTTTTTGTTACATGAGCAAATAAAATTCTATTTTGGCTTAAGCTATTTTGAGTTGGGTTGCTCGTCACTCATGACTGAAAGTGTCCTAACTAACACAAAGAAGCTGGATGCAGAGGATCTGGAAAAGCAGGCTGGAGGACTGCACAGGAGAATAACTACCAAATTCTTGGCGAATGAATGAAAACTGAGTTGCTGTGTGCTAGCTCTTTTTGTTTTCTCAGACATCTGAGCCAAAAAGCTACCTTTCCGTTCAGCAGATAGAGCCAGCAGCTCTGGTCTCAGTATTTGATGAAGATATATCAGGCTTCTATTATGACATCATCTCCACAACTGAGGAAGAAACAATATAATTGCTCAACTTGACATAAGTTTAAGGGTTTTTTTAGTACCAAAATAAAAAATAAAAAAAAGCACCTCTGTGTTTACAGAGCATTAAGGAGATGGATAATAGTACATGATGACCTAAAACATCAGACAAGATGCTGTGGATACAATTGTTTAAGATACAAATGCTGGAATAGAGAAACAAATGTTCTACTAAGTATATTAGTCAGAGTTCTCCAGAGAAACAGATCCAACAGGATGTGTACAGAGAGAGAAAGAGACTTTTAAAAGAATTAGCTCACATGATTATGGAGGCTGACAAGTCCAAAATCTGAAGGGTGTGCCATCACACTAGAGACCCAGGAAGACGCCAATTGATGTAGTTCAAATCCATAGACTGTCTGCTGGCAGAATTCTCTCTTGCTCAGGTGAGGTCAGTCTTTTTTGTATTCAGGCCTTTAACTGATTGAATGAGGCCTACCCACATTGTGGAGGGCAATGCTTTACTCAAAGTCTACTGATTTAAATGTTAATCTCACATAAAAACACCTTCAAAGAATCACTCAGAGTAATGTTTGACCACATATCTGGGGCCCGTGGACCAAATAAGTTGGTATATAAAATTAACTGAGTATAGGAATAAGTCTTAGCAAATTTCTGTATGTCATCAACTAAATTTTTCTGACTTACAAATCCAAATATACAGGAAAATATCCTATAATAATGCTATCATTGACTTCCAAGTCTGAAAGACACGGAAAGCATAGTTGGATATGATAGGAAGAGTATTGTCCCAGAAGTAAAAATACCTCGAGTTCTAGTTACAGGTCTGGTGCTAACTTAACCAAGTCATTTCACCAAGCTGGATTTCAGTTTCCATACCCCTAGGGTGAGGGGGATAGAACTAGTGATGTATAAGGTACCTTCTAACTCTAACATTCAATTATGCCACACTTTTAATCTCTTCTCTCATCTAGGACCACCAACCTTGCTCCTTCCTAGAATCTCTATAGTCTATATTTGTAATGCTTACTTCAAATGCCAAATTGGATATTGTTCTCTTTTCCAGCTCCAACCTTTATGCTATTTAAATAAAACTAGGACATGTGCTGCTGAGAATGGCAATGAAGGGGTCCGTGGGTGTTGGCAGCAGCCTAGCCAAGGTGACACTGAGCTGCTAGAGACAGCCCACACTATAGGATTTTCTCAGCTATTTCAGGTGAAAGTTTTGCTTTTTTAAAGGAAAAAAACTTAGATCCAAAAGACAGAACTGATGACAAAAAAAAAAAAATCTTCTAGCTCTTCCCTTAGAGCTTGTATGTTCTTAAGAAATTTCATCTCAGGGGAAAGATATTTCAAGATAATCAAGAATGATTTGAAGGCAATAATGTCAACAAGATAGTGGAATAGGGGGTATCCCCCACATAGCAACAATAATTTCACAGCCATCCATGAACAAAAGTACCTTCATATAGCTTTGAAATTTATGTAGGAATTTTGAAAATTGGAGCCCAAGACTGAGGAGGGTCATTTTGAAAGGACTGAGAGGGTCACACCCAGTTGGCAGACTCACCAACTGTGGTCCTGGCTCCAGACCCAAAAACAGCCTCATTCTCTTGTATACTCAACTACAACTTCATTTGTCTTTGGTCCTGCCACCAGATTATCTTCCAAGGAGCAGTAATTCCTACTGATGCCTTGAGTGACAGGCCTACTGACTTTAGTCCTGGCCCTGGACACCGAAGTGACCCTGTACCTCAGCTTTGGGCTCTCTAAACTACAGTGTGACAGGAGTCCTGCCTGTATACGGACTGGGAGAGATGTGCACCCATCCTTGCTTCTGCAGGCAAGCCTGCCAAACTCAGTCCCATAGCAGATCCCAAAACAGCCATGTAACTCAGACTTCAGCCCCTCTTACCTGCAGTCTGGGAGTGGTCCTGCCCACCTAGGGACCCACCAGGAGACACACCCATCAGTGTCCCCAGAGGCAGGCCTGCAGACCCCAGTTTTGGCTATGGACTCAAGCAGCCCTGTAACTCAGTTCCAGCCCCTCTCAGCCATGGTACAGGGCCAGTACTGCCTGCCCAAGGAACCAACCCAGTGACCCAGTGGGAGACCTCTTAGATACTAAGAGGAAGATACATTGTTAGTTCACCTGGTAATGGTACTGTCACCTGTGGACCCTGAAGCAGACCACCATTCCAGCACCAGTCCTACTGACTAAGGTCCCAGAGGCAGTTCGTTTCACTCAAGGACCAGACAGAAATCGTGCCCAATCCAGTCCCTGTAACAGGCCCAACAATAACAGGCTCCACTAAAGACCCAATAGTAGCCACGTAATCCAGCTCTAACCCCATTTGACCACAATCCCAGAGATAATCCCATCAGCCCACAAACTTAACAGGAGAAGGCATTTACCTTCCAAATTTAGACTGTAAAGCTGGAAACGGCATTTTCTCCTTTAAATACACAGATACCAATGCAAGGCTACACAGATCACAGTCAGTCCAACCTGACACCACCAAAGGAAACTAATAAAGCTCTAGTAACTTACCCCCAAAGAAATGGAGATCCATAAATTAGCTGACAAATAACTCAAAATAATCATCTTAAAGAAGCTCAATGAGACACAAGAGAACACAGATAGACAACTAAACAAAATTAGGAAAATAATAAATGAACAAAATGAAAGTTTAACAAAGAACTAGAAAATTAAAAAGAAAAGAAAAGAAAGAAAGAAAAGAACCATACAGACATACACAAATCCTGGAGCTGAAGAATACAATGATAGGAATGAAAAATTCAGTAAAGAGCTTCAACAGCAGACTTGATCATGAAGAATAAAGAATTAGGAAATAAAAAACAGGTCATTTGAAATTAGTCACTTAAAGGAATAAAAAAGAATGAAAAAATTTTAAAAAGCATAAGGGACATATGAGACACCATCAAACATACAAATATATGAATTATGGGGGTCCAAGCAGGAGAAGAGAGAAAGGGGAATAAAGCTTATTTAAAGGAATAATGGCTGAAACCTTCATAACTCTTGGGAGGGTTATGGACATCCAGATTTATGAAGCTCAAAGAACTCAAAGTAAGATTAAGATTAACTCATAGAATAATACTCCAAGACACAGTATAATCAAATTATCAAAAGTCAAAGACAAAGAGAAAATCTTGAAAGCAGCAAGAGATAAGAGATTTATCACAAATAAGGAAACTCCCATAGGCTATCAGCAGACTTCTCAACATAAACCTTACAGGCAAGGAGGAAGTGGGATAATATAATGCAAGTGCTGAAAGAAAAAAAAAAAAACTGGCATCCAAGAATACTATTCCTGGAAAATTTATTCTTCAGAAGTGAAGGAGAGATAAACAAGAAAGAAAGAAAAGAAGAGAAAAGAAAGCCTAAGGGAGTTCATCACCACTAGATCTGCCTTACAAGAAATGCTAAAGGGAGTTCTTCAAGTTGAAATGAAAGGATGCTAAGAAACAACATGGAAACATATGAAACTGAAAACTCACTGGTAAAGACAAATATATAGTCAAATTCAGAATTCTCTAACACTGTAATGGTGGTACATAAATCAGTTTTAATTCTAGGAAAAAAGTTAAAAGACAAAGAAATCAAAAATATAGCTACAATAATTTTTTAATAAATGCATGATATCAAATGTAAAGTGTGATATTGATAGCATAAAATGTGGGGGGGAACAAGTAAAAGTGTAGAGTTTTCGTATGTAATTAAAATTAAGTTGTTTCCATCTTAAAATAGAATGCTTTTACTATAAGGTGTTTTATTTAAGCTTCTTAAATAAAGAGGTTTTATTTCTTTGTAACCACAAAGAAAAAAAACTCTTGTAGATACATAGTAAAGACAAAGAAATCAATTGTAGGTACATAATAAAGAGAAAGAAATCAAAGCATACCATTACAAGAAAATCAACAAATCACAAAGGAAGACAGCAAGAGAGGAACAAAAGAAGTATAAAACAGTCAGAAAAAATGAATAAAAAGAAAATAGAAAGCCTTTACTTATCAATTACTTTAGATGTAAATGGATGAAATTTTTCAATCAAAAGACACACAGTCTGGGCACAGTGGGGCAAGTGCCCATAGTCCCAGCTACCTGGGAGGAGAATCGCTTGAGCCCAGGAGTTTGAGGCCAGCCTGGACAATGTAACAAGACCCTGCCTCTAAAAAAAAAAAAAAAGACACAGTGACTAAAAGAATGTGCTGCCTACAAAACCACTTTGGCTTTAAGGACACAACACATGGGTTGAAAGTGAAGGGATAAAAAAAGATATAAAGATATTATTACATGTAAATGCAAATAAAGCTGGGACAGTTATATTTATATCAAGAAAATTAGACTTTCAGTCAAAATCTGTCACAAGTGATAAAAAAGGCTCATTATATAATGATAAATGGATCAATTCAACAAGAGAATATAACAATTGTACATATATATGCACCCAACATTGGAACACCAAAATATATAAAGCAAATGTTAATAGAACTGATGGGAGAAATAGACAGCAATACAATAATAGTAGGGGACTTAATTCTCCATTTTCAACAATGGATAGATCATCCAGACAGAAAATCAGTGTAGAAACAAGAGAATTGAATAGCACTACAGACTAAATGGTCCTAACATACGTATACAAAACATTCTACCAAGAGCAACAGAATACACATTTTTCTCAAGGGCACACAGAACATTCTTCAGGATAAATCGTATGTTGGGACACAAAACATACATTAATCAATTTAGAAAGATTTAAATCATATCAAATAACTTTTTGGACAACAGTGGTATGAAACTAGAAATCAATAACAGGAGGAAAACTGAAAAATTTATGAATATATGAAAATTAAACCACATACTCCTGAACAACCAGTGGGTCAGACAATAAATCAAAAGAGAAATCCATAAGTGTCTTGAGACAAACAAAAACACCAAACACAAAACACCAAAACACACGGAATGCAGCAAAAGGAGTTCTAACAGGGAAATTTATAGCAATAGATGCCTGCATTAAGAAGAAATGAAAAAGATTTCAAATAAACAACCTAGCTCTATACATCAAGATATAGAAAAAGAAGGAAAAACACCTAATACCAAAGTAAGCAGAAGAAAGGAAATAATAAATATTAGAGCAAAAATAAATGAAAGACAGACTAAAAGACAATAGGAAAGTTCAACAAAGCTAGAAGTTAGTTTTTGAAAAGATAAACAAAATTGACACACCTTTAGCTAGATCGGCCAAGAAATAAAGAGATAAAACTCAAATAAATGAAATTATAAACAAAAGAAGAGATGTTACTATTTATACCACAGAAATACAAAAAATCATAAGAGACTATTATGACAACTATATACCAACTAATTGGATAAACTAGAAGAAATAGATAAATTCCTAGAAATATGCAATCTACCAAGACTGAATCATAAGGAAATAGAAAATCTGAACAAAACAATAATGAATAAGGTGGTTGAATCACTAATCAAAGACTTCCCAAAAAATAGAAGCCCAGGACAAGACAGTTTTATAAGTGAATTCTACCAAGCATTTAAAGAATTAATACCAATCCTCCTCAAACTCTTCCAAAAAACTGAAGAGAAGGAAACACAAACTGCTTTTACAAGGACAACATTACCCTCATACAAAACCCACATAAAGATAGTTTCAGAAAAAAAATATAGGTCAATATTCCTGATGAAACCAGATGCAAATATCCTCAACAAAATAGTGGCAAACCAAAACACAAAACAAAACAAAAAATAGTAGCAAACCAAATTCAACAGGGCATTAAAAGGATCATCTATCATGATCAAGTGGAATTTACCCCTAAGATGTAAAAATGGTTCAACATATACAAATCAATAAATGTGATGCACCACATTAACAGAATGAAGGATAAAAATCATATAAGCATCTGAATCAAAGCAGAAAAAGCATGTGACAAAATTCAACATCTTTCATGGTGAAAACTCTCAGTAAATTAGCTATAGGAAGAATGTACCTCAACATAATAAAAGCTACATACAACAAGACCATAGCAAACATTACACTCAATGGTGAAGAGCCAAAGTTTGTCCTCTAAGAGCAGGAACAAGATGAAGGTGCCTACTCTCATTACTTCTATTCAGTAAGGAACTGGAAGTCCTAGCCAGAGCAATCAGGCAAGAAAAAGAAATAAAAGGCATCCAAATTGAAAAGGAAGAAGTTAAATTATATCTGTTTGCAGGTGACATGATCTTATATATAGAAAACCCTAAAGACTCCACCAAAATACTGGTAGGAATAATAAATAAATTCAATAAAGTTGCAGGACCCAAAAATTAACATGCAAAAATCAATTGCATTTCTATGCACCACCAGTAAATTATTTAGGAAGAAATTTTTTAATAGTCCCATTTATAATAGAATAAAAAATATTTAATACTTAGGAATAAATTTGGTCAAGGTGAAAAATCTGTACACTGAAAACTGTAAGACACTGATGAAAGAAACTGAAGAAGACACAGATAAATGGAAAAAAAATCATGTTCATGGATGAGAAGAAATGATATTGTTAAAATGTCCATAATACATAAAATGATCTACAGATTCAATAAAATCCCTATCAAAATTCTGATGACATTTTTCACAGAAATAGAAAAACAATCCTAAAAATTCATATGGAGCCACAAAAGACCCCAGATAGCCAAAGCAATCTTGAGCAATGCTGGAGGCATCACACTTCCTAATTTCAAACTATACTACAATGTTGTAATAATCAAAACAGAATGGCATAAAAACAAACACATAGACCAATGGCCCAGAAATAAACCCACACATATAGTCAGTTATTCCTTGATAAAAGTGTCGAAAATGCACAATGGGATAAGGATAGTCTTTTCAATAAATGGTGGTAGAAAAAAATGATATTCACATATCAAAGATAAAATTGGATCCTGTTCTTGCACCATATGCAAAAATTAACTCAAAATGGATTAAAGACTTAAATGTAAGAACTGAAGCCATAAAACTTCTAGAAGAAAATGGAAAAACCCTCCTCAACATTTGTCTTGGCAGTGTTTTTGGCACAGCAAAGGAAACAATCAACAAAATGAAGGCAGCCTATAAAATGGCAGAAAATATTTGGAAACCATGTGTCTGATAAAAGTTTAATATACAAAATATATAAGGAACTCAATAACTCTATAGCCAAAAACAAAACAAAATAAACAACTAGACTTTAAAATGGGCAAAGGATATGAATAGAAATTTCTCAAAAAAAGACATAGAAATGGCCAACATGTGTACAAAAAATGTTCAACATCACTAATGATCAGGAAAATGCAAATCAAAACCACAATGAGATGTCACCTAGCACTTGTTAGAATGGCTATTATCAAAAAGATGAAGATGGCAGATGAGAAAAAACACCAGCCAGAGTATCTCTGCAAGAAAGATAGATTTTAGATAAAAATGAAAAAAACAAACAGGCAGACAAACAGATTGGATGAGGGTCAGAAGGAAGGGTGCCTGAAACTCCATGGGAAGAAGTTGCAGAGCAGAACTGGAAGGAGAAAGACATCGGTAGGGTCTAAACCCTGAGAAGCTTGGAGACCAGCAACAGGGGTAGGTGAAGTGGTTAAATTTCCCCTCCCTTGCATCTCAGACTGCTAGTGGGCTCCTGAGCTGCTGAAGAGACCTACTAACACCAGCCCAGAGACGGCTGCCACCACTGAGCTGTGAGCCTCTTGCGGACAGGGCACCAGGCTCCCAGCTCCCTTGGGGCACCTCCCACCCCACAGATCTGAGCCAATTGGCAGGCACCATATTACTTCATTCTCTCCTTCCCTTTCTTCACCATGGGCTGCTGAGAGAGACAGTTTAGTCAGTACCCGGAGGCATCTGCAGGGAATGGGACCTTTCCTTTTGGGGCCCTACAGGGGATTGATGGGTTCTTGGACTGTGAACCTACCCACCAGCCCTCCCAGGTGCTGCTTTCCAGTGACTCCAGCGGAGTGGGGCAAATCCTGAGGCAGAGAGACATTGACCCAGCTTGAGCACCCTGTGGGTGACTTGAGACCAGTACTCTTCTCTCTGGCAGGGTCAGGGATTGATCTCCAGGGCCCAGGGACTGGCCTGCAGGCCAGATCCCGTACACCCAGGTCTTGATCACATTGTCTGAGAACACAGAAGGCATATTTGTGAAGTAATCTACTGAGGTATTTGTGCCTTCAGGGGCAGATGAGAGTGGGTCCTAGCTGCAGCATACTTGAGAGACAACCCTCCTCCCACAGGAGGGCCGTGCTCCCAGCTCAGGCTGCGATCCTGGGCAGGGAACCTCCCTGCCTGCAGCACAATCAGGGGAGATTCACTGGCTTGAGTTGCTGCCTGCTGGCAAAAGCCTGGAAGGAGCGAGGCCTGCTCCAGACTCCAGGTCTCAGACAGCCCCACCCCGACACACAGAATTTTTGGCTGAGTAGGGTCATTTCAGCCCCTCCCTGGCAACTTTGCCCAGAAGCAGAGAACAGACCATTGACCCCTGCTAATAGCATTTTTGGAACTTGAGGGCAGGTTCTCCTAACCCAGCTCCGCCCAGCCTCACTCTCCCACCTGTCCCCACTGAGGTGGAGAATTAGGACACACCTGGAAGTCCCAGGGCCCCAACCACCACCTGAGGCAATCCCTATTAAAATACCAACATCATTTTTCACAGATCTAGAAAAAATAATTCTATGCTTCGTATGGAACCAGAGAAGACCCATATAGCAAAAGCAATCTTAAGCAAAAAGAACAAAATGGGAGGCATCAATTTACCAGATGTCAAGCTATGCTACAAGGCTATAGTAACTAAAACAGCATGGTACTGGCACAAGAACAGAGATATAGACCAATGGAACAGAACTGAGAACCCAGATATAAAACCATCCTCATAAAGCCACCTAATCTTTGACAAAGCAGCTAAAAGCATACACTGGGGAAAAGAATCCTTATTCAATAAATGGTGCTGGGAAAATTGGATAGCCACATGTAGAAGACTGAAACAGGATCCACATCTTTCACCTCTCACAAAAATCAATTCACAGTGGATAACAGACTTAAACCTAAGGCATGAAACTATAAGAATTCTAGAAGAAAATGTTGGAAAAACTCTTATAGACATCAGCCTAGGCAAAGAATTTCTGAAGAAGACCCCAAAGGCAATCATGATGACAACAAAAATAAATAAATGGGATCTGATCAAATTTAAAAACTTCTGCACAGCCAAGGAAAAACTATCATGAGAGCAAACAGACAACCTAAAGAATGGGAGAAAATATTCACATGCTACACATCCGAAAAAGGGCTGATAACTAAAATCTATATACCATCAGAGGTAGGCAAAAGAAAGTGCTTCAGGTTGTATAATAATATTCATTCCAAGGGAGGTAGACTTTGGAATTAAGAAAATAAAATTTATGCAGAGGTACTATCTCCTAATTTAAGTAAAATAGAGAAAATAAAATGTAGGATAAAGAAATCATAAAATAGCATGTAAGCAAGTATTTGCTTTTAGCCTGAATTCTTAAAGGCTATCTCTTAAAAGGAGATTATGAAATTCTCAAAGGGTGTATGCAACACTGAATTATAGTGATTTGGGTAATATGTTGGGCTGATTAATTTTAATTCATACTTTAGTTATTCTAAGATCAGATATTCTCCTCAGTACAACCTGGGTCACATGCCCGCCCTTGTAAAAAGGTGGTTGGACATGTTACCAGAAGAAAGGGATAAAATGGGTATTTGGCAAATAAAGGCAGCAAATATTTACTATAGTTATAACTGTGAGCATTATAGGAAAGCATTTTAAGTTCTCATAATTTATCAGATTTTAAAATTTTGAAAAAGAGGCTTGTGCTTTATATCAAAGATTTTAACCTAGAATCCATAGGTTATTATAAGATTCAGGTCATCTATAAAACCCCTGGTAAGAAACACAAAATTTGAAGGAAGAGATTCTATAGCTTTTAACAGTCTCAGAGGAGTCCATAATGCAAGAAATGATTAGGAGTTACTGCCCTATAGACTGTGAGGTGGTTTTGATGCCTAATGAATGAGTTCCAAGGGTAATATATCCAACTTTGAAATAACTCAAGGTAAAACATGCACAATACACAAATAAGCCAACGGTGGTTGTCTTTGGTGACGGAGTAAGAGCTAATTTTTCTTTTTTGTATCTTTTCTGCATTTTTGACATTGTCTATGATAAATGTGAATTATATCAGTAATATAAAAGGTTAATTTAGCTAAAAAAAAAATACCTATCTACATCCATGGGCATACCATAAAATTCCCAGTTCCAACATAGCAATTAAGCCATTTCAATATTTAAGGCAATGAGCAGTACAAAACACAAAGCATCAAAATTCAAAAGCCATGAAAACTCACTCAAAGTAATCAGAAAATTTCATATTCTTGGAACTAAAATTTTGCAGTTCTCTCTTAAACTCACTAATTGCCCAAACATTCAAGATATAAAGAAAGAAAAAGTAAGGAAAATGTGAACAACCACTCTTAAATCAATCCTGCTATCAAATTCTATTCTCATTCAAATGCTCCCCCAAGAGCTTTAAAACCTCAGTGGTGAATAGTGTCCTCCAATAAAGTGCACCATTTCATTCAGTGCCAAAAGATTAATAAAACTTAACCAAGATAATTACTTAAAAGTAGTCTCCATTGAGTGAGTCAGGGTGGGAAAAGACTCATTCCTGTTAGCAATAATTATCTCTGGGTAAATTATTTCCTAACTATACTCTCCCTAAGGTATCTTCTTCCAGAGAGCTCCTCCAGAGAAACCAATAGCCTGCTAGGGTTTATTTTAAGGTCATAATCCACTTGCCAGTCTATGTCAACCGAAAAAGGCTTCCTTCCTATCCTTCCTTTTTCCTAAACCTTCTTAGCATGTAGCTTCATTTCTCTCTGCCAACTAAAGAATAACACCAATTTTGACAGGTAGCACTAATGGAGTACTTAGCATAATATCCAGCATATAGAAAGCACTCTATAGTCATCCATTCATTCATTTATTATTTTATTCACTCAATAAATATTTATTGAGGACCCACCATTTGCCAAGCACCATACTAGGTGCTTAGCATATATCAGTGAAGAAAGCAGATAGAAATTCCTGCTCACATATTTTCATTGCATGAGAGATGGGCAATAAAAAATAAACATAATAAATAAATTACATAATACGTAAAAAGGTGATAATAAAAAGTCAAGCAGGGTTAAGAGATTGGGAGTGCCATGGGGGTGAGGCAGGGAGGGGGAGCTGGCACATGCTGCGTTGTTAAATGGAGTGGTCAGCACAGATTTCATTGAGATATGACTTGAACAAAGGTTTGAAAGTGAGGAAGTTAAACAAGAAAACACACAAAGGAAGAGCATTCTCAACACAAAAAATTGTTAGTACAAGGCCCAGCAGAGTAAGAGCATAAATGATTTGTTCAAGGAACCCCTAGGGGGCTGCACTAGGATGAGAAAGGAAGAGAGCAAAAGGCGATGATACCAGAGAAGTAAGGAGCATGTGGATCACATACAGCTTTGGAGGGCTTTGTAAGGAATTTAGTTTTCTCAGAGAAATGGAATCCACTGTACAGTGTTAGAAGAGTAATATAATCTGATTTACATTTTTAAAGATCTCTCTAGTAACCTCAAGCTATGCTGAGAAAAGACTGGAGAGGGCCGTGCTGGAAACAGTGCAGGGGTGGACTCATGTCACAATGGCAGCAGCGGAAGTGGTGAGATATGGCTGGATGCAGGAATTCTTTGTAGACAGAGCCAAGTGGGTGTGGGGTCTGAGCGGAAGAGAAAACAAAGATGACGCCAAAGATTTTGACTTTGGCAGCTGGATGGAGTTGTCATCAGTGAGATGGGGAAGGCAATAGGTAAAGCAGGCTTGAGGGGAAAAGATCAAAATTTCAGTTTTTGGACATGTTGAGTTCGAGATATTTAATAGCCATCCAAACAGGCAGGTGGATGTGTGGGTCTGAAGTTTGGGAGAAAGGTCTATAGCAGAAGTAAAAATGTAGGAATCATCAGCATATGCATGGTATTTAAAACCACGGAGCAGGCTGATGAGAGAGAAAGCAGAAGAAGGGAGGGGAAGGGAGAGAAGAAAATAAAGCAGAACAAAGTCTGAGCTCTAACACACTTCAGCATTAAAAGAGAGAAGAAAGAACCAGTAAAGGATGAGAGAACTAAGGATGAGAGATCTACGAAGTAGGAGGAAAATTCTACAGTATTTAATCTCTACAGTAACTAGGTACTATTATTATTTCCATTTTACAGCACAGAACTGAGGCACAGCAAAATTATGCTGCCCCAGGTCACACAGCTCTCTGTAGCCTAGATTTGACTTAGATTTGTCTGATTCTGTGGTCCATACTCTAATCTAGAATGCTAAACTGCCACCTACTTAATCTTCAAGGCACATCTCGCCCCTAAAAAATACACATTTTTAAATATACCTCTCAAATGCTCATTCTCGAACAGCCCACGTCCTTTAAGGCTAAAATATTGGGCTATCAGTCTCCATTCTCCCATTGTTTCTTACAGATCTTCTCTGCTCTTCCACCCTCAATTTGTAAAGATGTGCCTTCATTTCTTCAACGTACATTTGATTGTGTTATAACTCCTTCCAGCCTTCCTTGTTACTATTGTTTATTGATCTTCAGTTCATTTCTCAGGACTTGGAGGCTGGGTTAATTTGATATCAATGTGGGGACTAACCCAATAGCCACTTCGCTGCTGAAAACTTACTGAGCCTAAGCACCCAGATGCTAATATTCCATTCTGCAAACACAACCACCTGGATTTCCATATAGTCTACTCCCTCATTTTTTCCAAATTTGGTAATCAACTTCTTGAAGCTCTCCAATTCCTAAGCCTTCAATTTACTTTTCTTTGGACACCCTCTTGATTTCGCTTTCTCCTCTTTTGAGCTGCAGCTTCCAAGACAACTCACTCAACCTTATAGCAACCCTGCACTCCTACTTCTCCTCTTCTCCTACATCTCGGCTGGTAAGGGTTGCTGGGAGAATCACAACTGCACAGATTGCTACAGATGAAGGTCTCCAATCTCAAATAAACCTCCAGTGTCACTAAGCAATATATATTTTTCTTATTGTCTTTGTTTAGTTTTGTCTCCCATTTCCTGAGCAATTATTCCAAGCCTTCATCACTCTAATCAATCCTCACCTACTCACCACCACCACTACAGAGACCATCCCCTTCTATATTATCACAAAACCTTATCTCCTACCTATTTCAAAGAGAAAATTGAAACCATCTGACACAAATTCCTTCTAACTCCAAATTCCTGATCGCCCAAATTAATTTATCTGCATCTATACTTACTCATTCTTCCTTTCTTCTTGCCTCAGAGAAATAGATGTCGTTTCTCTGATCTAAGATTAATCCCTCGACCCAGGCTCTGGATCCCATCACCTCTTACCTTTCACCAAGTCACGCTCTATCACTGATCCCATCCGCCTCCTGTGTCATTAGCCTTTCTCTCCCTTGGCTCCTACCTGCAGCAAATAAACACTCTCCAGTGTGATAAGACAGGCTAATTTACATGGACTTTTCTTCTGATGCTCTTTGGATCAGGAATGCCTTCTCTTCTATCTCTCCACTGGAATCCTACTGTTCCTGATGGACTTGGCTCAAAAATTCCCTTAGTTCTAAGACCACTCCTACCTACAACATATCTATTTGAATTTCCATAGAATTTTTGGTACCATCCCTAGGTTACTTGTCCCATACTGCAATATACTGTAGTTTATCCTATCTTCCTTTGTTTGTGTCTTTTTTTTCTTTTGACAAACATTTTCATGTAGCACTTACAATGTCCCAGACATTATTCTAAATGCATTTTAAAATATTAACTCATTTAATAATGTAAATAATTATAAATATTTGCTTATTTAAATATTTGTATACTTTTTGCTATATTATATTACACAGTCCTTGAAGGCAAAACTCATAATGATATCTCTTCGCCTCTCCCTATTATATACTTGCAGATTGGGTAAGCACCTTATACATAATAGGTATTTGGTATGTTTTCCAAATGCACAGAATTGACTTGGCTATCATACGGTCTTCATCCCAATGTCAAAAATGCCATATCCTATCTTGTTCTGTAAAGTGAGGACACATCATACATGGTTCTTTTGTTATGATGTATGGAAAAAATCATATATAGTCATATTTACCCTAGAAAATCTCTTAGAAAGGTGCCAAATTGAAGTCCTTCATGTTGTCTTTTAGTAATTCCAGAGCACCCAGCTTTCCCTAAAGTATTGGAGGAGATTTGTTTCATCTACTGAATGCCAAAAGAAATAATTGGTATGCATATAGTGAACATGTTCAAAGACAATGATGTATCTTTAAATCCTAGAATTATTTTCAGCTGGTGAGATACTTACACAATGAGAGGCATGTGGGAAGTGGTGCTGAGATCAACCAACAGAACTACAGATTCCTATTTCCTAACCCACAATCACTCCCAGAATACGCTTATCAAGTGAAATGGCAAGTAGGTAGAATTGCCCAAATTGCTGGTGCTACTGTATCTCATTGAATCTGAGGACGTTAAATGAAAGACACATAATTTTATGTACCATTAAGAAAATTTAAATGTTGCTCTGTCATGCCATCAATTGTAAAAATAATTCCAATTTTAGAAATGTCAAAATGTGCATCTTAGAATCAATAGTACAATATTAACATTTTTAGCCAAATTATAAGATTCTCAAGAAAAATTTTATTTTGTATACCCTGAAGAGTCTTGTACATAGTAGACAGACAATTTTTGTTGAATTTAACCAAAGATATATTTAAAAAGCCAATTAAAAGTTTCCCAGTTTAGCACATAAGCAAATTCATCCTTATTGGAAATATAAAGCCCAAATCATAAAGCATTTTGATCCCCAGATGTAAGTAAGTATAATATCATTAGACTAAATTCTAAAAATGGTCTGGAATGGTAAGCAAGAGGCTCCCTGAAAGTTGTAGGTAGAACCAAGAAGATGAATAATCGACCATATTTGTCATATTTACTATTTATTTGAACAGGGGGCATTTCTGTGCCTCTCCTTGTATTTCTGCTCTTCCCGTAATGGTGACGTTTGCCTATGCTTCAACCACTGTCCATCCCTTACCACCTCAGTTTCACACACATACCTCCATGCACACACCATTCCCCAGAGCCCAACTAGGGAATGGATGCTACAGGAGACTAGTCATAGCCCCAGACACGCACTGGACCCATTTCACAAGTGGACAGGATCACGGCAGTGAAATCAGATAATCGCACCCAATTGTTATACATGGGAAGACTGGAAACAATTCAATAGACTTGTCATAACATAGGAACAGCCTTGACATTTACACTCATGACATAAAAGAATAACAAGCCACATGTGTCTAAGTCATTAATGACCTCTAAAGAAACTTACATACATGCATACATGCATGGACAGACAGATGAATTTGTAGTGAAACATGGAATAAGATGAAAGAACACTCAGCAAAAAAGTACATATCTAAAGAAAAACTAGAGAACTGTTCAGAAAGTATGTCTTTATCTTCAGTGGGTAAAGATTTATATCAAATATTATTATTCTAAGTCTTAGATTTTCTTGGCAATTTTGCTATATATCATTATATTATCTGAGATAAAATTAAAACACAGTATTTTATATTACATTATAGACATATATAGGGCTTCACCTTCCCTGGGATCCTGGACTTACAGAGATAGAAAGGATATTAGTGATCATTAAATCTACTCCAAACATTTTGTAGATGTGGAAACTAAGATCTAAGGATTGTCCATGACTTGCCTAATACATTGAGCCACTGGTTAAAAACCCGTGCCTTAGATAAATATTCCTTTACTAAAGAATCACAACCACAGAGCCTGATCAGAGTTAATAGAATGAGAAAGAGGAGCTATATACTCTTGTTATTTGTGTGAGGGGAGAGTGTATTGGGGGGAATGTAAAAAGGCATTGAACACAGACAAATGAAACGTTAGCAGGGACACTTGAAATATTGCCCAAAGAAACCTCCTAGGAGACTGGGAGGCCCATGTAGTTATTGTTTAATAAAACCAGCTTGATATTTCAATATAAAAGCAAGAATGACTGAAAAGTGAGCAAGCATCTCATTAAAAACACTTTTAAATTCCACTTTTCAAGTCTCATCAGAACATAAAAGGAAATAGCACATTTATTTCTATAAACTATCAGATATTCTTTTATGGTCATCCTTGATTTGTTCTGAAAGCCTCTAAGTATTCTAAGTGCCAACTTCATGAGATATATATCCATATTCTGCATCTTTACATGCACACATTCAAATATGTATCTAAATATACAGATTATTATTATAATTTAGTGTTTCAAAAACTTAATAACTAGTGTAGTGATGCAAATTTGAGTGCTCTTTTTAAAAGGCTGCAATGTTTGTATGGACGTCTACAAAAATAACATGGGTTGGTCTTTCAGGAAAAAAAAATTAATCCCTCAGGTACACACCTCTTAACAGAATCAACTTCTTTTTACATGACATTGTCCTTTCCAGAACTGCAAATTCAATGAACGCAGCAGGTCCTGATCTTGATTTTTAACAGATGGCCTCAACGCTGTGACAGTAATAGCATCTGACATGTGTTATTTCAATGATCTCTTTTACTCTTGGAAAAGTATGGAAGCATTAGATCCCGTGTGTTCCTTCAGATTGTTATTTTTGGCATTCTCTTCTTGGCATATGTTATGATGAACCATTCATAACAAATTAAATTTTCATTAAGGTAAAAACAAAATCTTTATAATCCATAAGCCTACAATTTGCCTCAGTTCCCAAGGTAACATTTTCTGTGCAAAGGTGCCAGTTCCACAAATAATCAAATGTGGGGCTGGTTTAGATTGATTTTTTAAGAATTAGCCTCTTTGCTAAAGGGAGGTGAGTACAGAGAGGGGAGGTCTGGAATCCCCGAAATGGAAAAGAGATGAAATGCCTGAAAGATTCGTGGCCTTGCTCTCAAAGCATTTTGCAGGGACACAATAATCATAGGTTCCCAGGAATCACATCAAAAGAGGCTAAGCCACATGATGCCACTTGAATGGCACCACATGGGCTGGCTGCAAAGACCAGCTGGAGCAGGCAGAATTCCTGGATCTTTAAGGTAGAGCTTTAGAGCTGATTGTGACTGTAATTAACAGCTTCCTCTAACTGTGCAATGGAATTTTCCTGAAGGATTCAGTGGTTTTACTCACTGACAGGTTTAGTAAAATGTGATTTCAGGCAGCACAGAGCTTTCAACCCAAAGTAGCTAAATCTAGTTAAAGCAGAAACATCAATGATTTTCAGTGAGCGCACATCATAGAAATGTCTGAGCATCATAAACCACTGCTGATTGCTTCTTTCAGAAGGAAGCTGCAACTAAATGGGGACCAGAGAAGATGAGAAAGCTAGCCCAGGCCTCTCTCTTCTTGAACTGGCACTTAAATCCTATATATTTTTTCCTAAAATAATATTTTCAAGCCTACTTAGTAGCTGGTAGACTACTTTATTTTCAATGTACACTAAAAATGTTGGCTAACAATTGGGAGAGAATTTGAATTGAATTCTTTACCTTGTCTCACCCTTAGCACAACCTTTACCTCGGTGATATTTCAGAACCTGCACAAGAGAAAATTTCTTCCTACATGAGCTTTCAGCTATAAATGTTACTTCGTAAGACTCTTAAGTATTTTCCTTCTACTAAAAAATTGAGTTCAATGATCACAAAGAAAATATAAAAATGTGTAAGTTGAAGTCCAAAATAGTGTAAAATAAACAGATTTACTATTGAATATCTTACCATAATGAGTTTTTAAAAATTACCTATGTTTGTGAAATAAGTACTTTATACTTTTCTAAGTGGTTTCACGCAGGAACCTAAGAAGAAAAGAAAATGGAAAAAAATAAACCAACAAACAAATCGTGTGAAGACAGTGGAAAGTAGGAGTTTGGTGAGAGTTTCTCTGCTTGACTGCTTACTAGAAAGAAGAGAAAAGAGGCTGAAAGAGCCAGTAAAAAAGTGGCAGTAATAAGCCCATCACTCCATTGCTGAGCAGCTGCAAAATATTTAACTAGAAAGAGAAGTACCAAGAAACGGGTGTGCATAAGATTCAGCACTTCATAGATGCTATCAAAGAACTCGCAGAAATGAGGGCTTGTGAAAGAAAGAGGTGATGAGAGCATATAAGAGGATCAAAGGAAGTACAGACTGAAGAAGGGAGCATCTGTGATGGACAGAGCTGCCCGTGCCTGGACCAGCAGGTTGTGCAAGGGCTCAGAACACAGCGCTGCGATGAGAAAGTGGCCTGGAGACTCTCTGTAACACTCTAGCCTTCAGTTGCCTAAATTCTCTGGAAGTGGTCAAACTCCCTTGGACAAGATCCAAAATAAAATTGCCTTTTGTCAAAATCTGATCTAAAGTAAATGTCCATAGCAAATTTTCACTGTATTCACTTGAAAACTTATATGTGAAAAAACTGGTACGACATTACCTCCTCCTAAGATTAATTTTGCATCAGGTATTTTCAAATACACAATACTTTAGTATAGTCACCATGCTGTACAACAGATCTCCGGAACTTATTTATTCTATCAAACTGAACCTTTGGACTCTTTGACCATCTCATTCCTTCCTCCATGAATAATTCTTTATCATTAAGTGTGCATAGTCTCTCTTTCAGGTCATAGTCATGAATATTTTTCTATATATAAGTATCTTTTACTTTTTCAAATGAAATCTAGACCAAGGGAGCCACATGTTTCTTACCCCTGGAGCATTGTGTTTGTTTATGATACTTGCCCCACCACTGGATTGAAATGGAACGTCTGCATGTTTTTAAATAATAAACCAAACAGATTCTTACAAATTTCCAGATGTTTAAGGACATTTAAATAATTGGCATTACATAGAAAAAGAAAACTTCCCTGATAAAAATTTTCACTTTTCATGTTGGTAAATCAATGCTAGGAAGGAAGGAAGGGAGGGAGTCAGTCAGGAAGAGCAAATGAGCATTTGTGAAGCACTTTTATGTGCCTGGAACTGTGCTTGGCACAATGGGATGCTAAAAATTAATGTACAACATAAGGTTCCTATAGAGCCTGAAAATTAAGTCAGAAAAATAGGATATATGAGACGACTAGAAGATAATTAACAACTATATTATATTCTGTGGATAACTGCAATAATAATTTAAGAAAAAAAGAGATCAGGGAAGGCTGACAAAATCAAGGAGAAGTCAAGATTAGAAAAGGGCGTTGACAATAGAACAGCATCTCGATACATGCAGAAATTCCAGACACGGAAGGCAACGTGAACACAAGCAAGAAGGGAAAAAGCAGCAAAGCATCTAGCAAGACAGAAAGAGAGAACAAGATGACTCATTTGACTAACGTGAAAGTGCTTAACATAATGTAACAATGACAATAACACCTCCTGTGTGTGTATATATATATATATACACACGTATGTATTGATATGTGCTCATTTGCATTTCTGCGTGTATCTGCTGGGGGACAAAATGGTCTGCCATCCACATTTCTAGCTCTTGGAGGGTGGGGATCATATTATCCATGACCCACCTGGTCCATTTGTAGCATCTCTCAAAATCTCCCTAGACACAAAGTAGAAAGAAATGATAATAACAATACATTGTCTTTAGATAGTGTTCTTTGTGAAATAGTTGGAAGAATCTTACAGCAAAAATTACATGTATTTTTATGTCTCTATAAGGTAAGTAGATAAAAAGCTTTTATCTGCAATTCTGACAGAATGAATAAAGGTGTTAAGTGACTTGTCCATGCTGTGTTTCTGGCTAAATTTCAGGTGACTCTCTATAATTATTTAGCTTTTCAGGTAGCTTTGGAAATTTCTCCTCCTCTATCCCAGCAGAGCACTTCCATTGTCTTCCCCACTCCTGCTGCAGGGCTAACAGGTCTCTGATAGTAGGCTGCAAGGGTGTCATTAGCCTCTCTCCACTCTATCAGCTCACCTCACACCAGAAAGAGCTTCAAAACAGTTGGCTAGAAGTTTCCTACTTGATTTTGATTTTTTTTTCCTAATTTTTTTTTTTTTTTTTTTACTGCAGCATACTCTGGTTTTCCTAAACTAAAGCTGTACATAGAAAAATTCAACTGGAACCTGAAAATACAATTTGATCCATTCAACCATTCTTCTTTGTTTGAGGCCATTTTAGGTGCAAATCAGATTTTCAACAACCTTCAAATACAGGAACTCAATGCTTCCAGTATAAATTATCAGTCAACCCTTGTTTTTAGCTCAAGTGAGATAGGAGAGATTGAAATCTTAGATCTTCTTCTTTTTAGTCAATCCATGTAAATAAAACTAGTCATTTCTAGTTTTGTGTTAGGAATAGTAGAAACCTAAAAGTCAAAAAGGCTGAATTACAAACCCAACTCTGCCATAACTTGGTATTTAACGAAGTGGAAAGAGCACAGGATTTTAGAACAGTACAGATCTGAGCAAATATACTGACTGTGCTGTGCGACACAGAGGGAGTTATTTAACTTCTCTGATTCATCTGTAAAATAAAAATAACACTATTTAATTTATGAGGGAGTTATGAGGATCAGATGGATTAGGTTATAAAAAGCAATCAGCAGTGCTTCATATAGGTGGTATGTATTCAATATCAGTCTCCTTTCCTGTAAAATTAAGAAGTTAAATTAAATGAGCTTTAAGGTCCTTTCCAGTACTAACATTTTGTGTTTCTATTATATTTTCCTAGATACTATAAATTGCATACCAGCCTGGTTCCCTTGCCTAGCCGCCAAGCCGCACAGCTGCAAACACTTAACTCCCACCTGTAAGCTCAAAGTAGCTCTAGGCTCTGAGACTCTTTTGACCAAACCTACACATTGTACCCCATTTTCAAGAACTGAGTTACTGCCTGATCTCCTGCTTTGTGCCCCCTTTCTCTGGGACTTTAATTCCATCTTTTTCTCCATTCCTCTTATGATGTGGAGGCTAGTCCTCAAGCCCTATTGCCATGGCATGATCAGAACTACCTGCTATAAGTCCTCCCTGCACCAACCACCCGCCCTGCTTGGATGCACACTGCCTGCCTGCTGCCAGTTTGAAAGCCCTAACCCACCAGCCAGGACATCTGCCTACAGAACACTGCCAGGCCTCCCAGATACCAGCTACCCCCCTGCCCACCTGCCTCATAGTACTCTCCATGTGAAAACCCAGCCCTCTTCTCTCCTGCCCAGCTGAGCGTAGCCCACTTACGGGTCCTGGACTATCAGCTTAAACCTGGGCCTATCATGAACACAGTCACTGACATTAACACAAGGATACAACATTGCTTGTTAGTTCTGAAAAGAATGCATGCTCCTTATACATTTGAGATGAACTATTTTAATCTCCTCTATATTTAGTCTATGTTGTAGCCTACTTTTTATCTATTTTTTCTTTCATTAATTTGCATTTTATAGAGTTAAAACACATACACAGAAAAGTGCTCAAAAACATAACTGCATAGCTCAATGTTTTATCACAAACCAAACATACCTGTGTAACCAACAACAAACCGTCTTGTTGTGTCTTTATGGGGTGGAAAGATAGCTCTGGTGTCTCTTCCTCTTCTTATAAGGCCTTATCAGATCACAGCCTCACCCTTATGACCTCATTTAACCCTAATTACCTCCTAAAGACCTTATCTCCAAATACAGTGACATCGGGAATTAGGGCTTCAGCATGTGGAATTTTGGAGGGACATAGTAGCTCTAATAATCAATAAAAATAACAATAACTACTCTTTATTTTGTGGTTATATATGCTAGTGCTTTGCCCACAATATCTCATTTAATGCTCCAATATCCTACCAGGTAAATATCATTAGTGTCCACTGTTTACATATAAGAAACAGAGTCCAAAAAGGTTAAATAATAAAAATAAGAACATGCCTTCCTTCTGTTTAAAATTCTCCAATGGCTTCCTATTATCTTAAAATTATATCCAAACTCTTCACCATGGTGTGCAAGGCCTTCCTCATGTGGCCCATTCTGCCTTTTTGTCCTCACTTCCAACGATCTCCCCCTTCACTCACTAGGCCTCTTTCTGTCCCACCACCATGCCAAGCATGTTCTGCCTCAGGGCTTTGGCACTTACTGGTCTCTCTATCTAGAACATTCTTCCCACAGATCCTTACATGGTCAGCTGTTTTGTGATTTAAGTCCTAAATGAAATACATTTTCTCAGACCTGGACACATTATCTAATCTATTCCTCCCAATTAGCCTCCAATACAATGGTCTGTTTTTACTGTCTTCACATCACCATTTCACATTATTTTATTATTTTACTGTTCATTTTATTCCATTTTTGCTTGTCAATATGTGATTGATATTAGAATGTCAGAACTGTAAGGATAAAGGCCTTCTCTTTCTTCTTCATCTCATTATCTCCAATGCATAGAATCTGGCACATAATGGCACCAAATTACATTGACTAAATGCATGAGTAGATAAATGAATGAATCACTTGCCCATAGTCACACAGTTAAGTAAATGGTAGAACATAGATTCTAAACCATTCATTCTTGTTTCAAACCCTACAGGGTAATGTTTGAAAGAATTTATTCCAAAATTATATGTCAAAGTTAAAAACAAGGAATAGATTAATTTTTGGAAGGTTCTGATTCAATAAAAATTATAGCTACAATTTAAGAGGGCCTATCCTATGCTATGCACTGTGCTAAGTGTTTTCTAAGTGCTGTCTATTTAATCCTCAAAACCACTCTATAAAGTAGCTATTATTATCCTCATTTTGCACTGAGGAAATTGAAGCTCATAGAGGTTGAGTAATTTATTCATGTCACACCTAACAGGAGACTGAACCAAGATGAAACCCAGGTCTATCTGTCTCCAGAATTTGAGCCATCCAACTCCAGACCATAAAAATTGAGTCTGTTTTAAAATAATGTGTCACAATGTACATATTTCCTTGATACTCAAAAAATAAATTTTACACAATCTGCATCAAAAACATAGTATGTAAATTTTATCATCACCCTTGACAATTCTTTTTTCAAGCAGAGAAACAAGATGTGATTTGATGGTGAAATTTTCCCAGCACTAAAATCTACTATGTTACCTAGAAGGGAAGTTCCACTAGATAGAAATGATAAATGGCAGATGTCCAGAGCTAATTCATTGCCTCTTATATGAAATAGCAAGAATGTCTTTGAAGGGACATTTACACCACCTAATAAGTTATCTTCCAAAGTGCAGTGTGTTAGTGATGACTAACCAGCACAAACTACTGAGGTTCATGAATAATGCTAATCTGAATCCATCTACATAAACTCCTGCTTTCCTTCTACTCAGGATTTTCTTCTACTTTTCTCTTGAGATGGCTATTTCCAAGCCAAAGTGGAAATTAGAGACTCGCAAAGAGAGAGATCAGACACCTACACTCTTTAAACATCTGCAGATGCAGAATACTGACCTAGACATGGGGAAAACAGATAACAGAGAAAATCTCTTGACTATTTCTTATCCAAGTAGTCTGTCTCCAGCAGGCTTGGAAAACCAGCTTTCAATAGAAGACAAGTTATTATCTGGTAGATAAATGATTCTCCAGAGGAAAGGAAAAACTAAAAACATATTCAAGTAAAACAACCTACCTAAGCAATCCAGAAATGAAGACAAGAAAATAATAATAACACCACCACTAAGGAATCTTTGAGAATATTATTATTGTTAAACCAAGGTACTTGTTTCCAAGAACCATACATAGTTCTCACACACAGAACACAAACTGATAGACTATAGATAAAATTTGACTGGCACACATATTGTATTTGGCCTGCATATTTTTTTTTCAATTGATCCAACATTTAAAAATTAGAAGTTCACAAAATCCAGATCAGCTATCCATCTTCTCTCTCTTCCCTCAAAAGAAGAAGAAAAAAATGAGAAGGAAAAGAAGAGGATGAGGGAGGATGAGGAGGAGGAAGGAGGAAGATTTAACATTTCTATATGATAGTAATGCCCTGCTGCTGAGTAGCTGGTGCTCCCTTTGAAGAAGTTATTGGTTTCCAGTGTGTCACAGTCCACACCATTCCTTATTGCCTCCCTGACACTAAAGCCAAGTGTCAGCCCTCATTCATCATCATACACTATTGTTTTTCTCATGGAAGAGAAATATATTTCAAAATGTTTCTATCACAATTGGAAATGTAAAGGATAGTCCAAGAGTAGTTCATGTTTCAAGAAAACCAGGAAACAGCACAAACCATGAAAGTGAAAATTATTGCTACACATATAATAGTCAAAGTGAATCTGTCTCTTATATCTGGGCTGCATCACTCATTTACATTCTCAGCCTGGTCCCTGAAAAAACATTAGGATTTGCAACAGCTGGTCTAGACTATAAACCCCATGAAGAGAGAGACAATATTTGATTATTGTTTATTACTGTATCTTCCATGCCTACAGCAATGCCTGGAACAAAGTAGGTCCTCAATAAGTGTTTGCTGAATAAACACAGTCTAATAGTAAGGGAGAGAGCCTTTCAAAAATAATAACTGCAATTGCACAATGGTATGCACAGGATACAATGGAAACACAAAAAACTTTGCCTCCTCATCCAATATAACATATAACAAAGGTGAGCAAAAAGGCATCTATTTCTCCTTGTCCATTACTCTCCACACCACTCTCCACACTAAATGTAAGCTTCTATAGCAGGGGTCAATAAACATTTTCTACAAAGAGCCAGATAGTAAGTATTTTAGGTTTTTAGACTTGCCACAACTATTCAACCCTGTCGTCATAGCACAAAAGCAGCCATAGACAATATGGAAACGAATGAACATGGCTGTGTTCCAATAAAACTTTATTTACAGGTAGTGAGCCATATTTGGCCCAGACGCTATAGTTTGCTGAACATTGTTCAAGAGGAAAGGAACTATTTTTATCTTCTTTGCAGTTTGTTGAATTGAATTGAAGTACCTGGAGAACTTCATTCTTTTGATTTGGGGCTCTGATCTTTGCTGACACACACACACACACACACACACACACACATCCACACATCTGTATGTGTGGTAGTGGTAGTGGAGGCTGGTGGGGAGAGAGAGAGAGCTGGAACAATAGTAACTGACACTAACCACTTCAAAAAAATGTTGCTGCAAAAATGGAAAGAGAATGGGACATCCTTTTTATACATTTTATTAATGGAAACAAAAATCTCTGGACTTTCACAATTAAAGTCCTGACCTCAATACTACTGCTTGGTCTTAAAAAGATTCAAGGGAATATGAGTTTAGAAACATAAGTTCTGGCATAGAAAAAACTGGCCTTATTTTCTCTGATGAGAACTCCAGGAATGATATTTACTGAGATTATGTTGCTTCCCTAAGTTATAGTTTAGATACCTGGGGATAACAAAAAAAAAGGATAACAAACAGCATATTATATATATGTGATATTCTCTTAATGAGGAAATAAGGCAGCTCTTCAAATTAAAGGAAGAAAAACACATTCATGTTGAAACTAACAGTCATTCTAGTCCTGCCTATTATTAATAGGGCTGGAAAATAACTATTCCATGATAGAAAATTAGGGAAAGTACAGGAAAATAAGACAGGGAAAATAAAGAGATAGAGTAAATAATGAAGAAAAGAATAGGAGAATAAAAGGGGAAGAAATAATAAGAAATAGAGAAGAAAAGAGAAAAGGAAGAGACTAATGAGCCTACAATAGGGAGTGGTAGAACATCAGTAATTTCTTCCAGGGCAGACAAAGATTCCAGGGTCATGAA